>JBAHVQ010073564.1:0-27393 GCA_036872915.1 Nanipora kamurai | reverse complement strand
TCGACATGCACATGCTTTTTTCAGGAGGATGAACAAATATAGAAGATCCCACCGACCCGAAGGTGTGATCACTGAGGTGTCTTGTCGTTCAACCCCAAGTGATTGGACCAGCTCCCAAGGCTCCCAAGGCTCCCAACTTGTCGAATGTCCAGAACGCATCAACATCTGCAGTTTCATATTTGCAACATGTCAAAGGGCCACCCCAGGCTACCAGGAGAGTCTGAAGAAAACAAACACATCATCCCATACACGGATGTCAACAACAACGCCTCTACTATATCCTATATGAGAACGGGTTGGGGAATGAATGTCCGGAGTGTCTCAACAGAATGGCTGCAACAAACAGCTGAATTTCAAACACATTCAGATGCTGCCACTACCTTACCATGTAAACCGATTGTGGCAGATTTATGCAATTAATTATATGATTTATGCAGATTTATATAATATATATATATATAATATATATATAAATTTTATATATTTATATATTAATACATATGTGTATATATAGTGTTTGGCTTACCTTAAAAATCCTCTACAGCCTGTGGAAGAGCTCTTCCACCTGATGATTCCTAAACGGATGAAACGTGCTGTAGTGGAGTTTTAAGGTAAGCGAAATACTATTACTTGCTCTATTGATGCAGTATCGAGCACTCTTTTGCATTTCGTAAACCAAAACTCGCTTATATACACATAAACCAAGAATGAGAACCAAGAATGTTGTAGTGTTGGCTTGAGAATAAAGAGCGCTCAATACCATATAGAGTTTTCCTTCTAGGCAGAGATTGCACCTTCTGGAGTTTCCTTTACCAGCCGAAACGTGTTTTAAGAGTGACCATCTTATGTTGTAATCTCGTTTGTCACGGTTATGTTTCCACACGAGCTTACGGTTATGTTTCCACACGAGCTTAGAAAGTTCTGTCTCATTTCCATACTTACGTTTCCATACGTTGTTAGACGATTTTTTATGGTTCCGGAATCTTTCTTTAAAGGTGTTGGTAGTGACGCCGAAGTAAATGTGTTTTTCTTGATTGCCGGCGCTTGTCACTACAGCCTGGTATACAACACTTTATATATTGGATTTATATATATATATATATATATATATACATATAAATCCAACAAAATGTAACAAAGAAGCTACACGGGTGACTTGAATAAATAGAGCGTTCGATACCATCACACGTAGAGCGAAAATAACACAAATAGAGACAAATGTTTTGCTGTCGCTACTTGTCCGAGTTTCACGCACTCTGGCGATGTTGTCTGATGTGTTATATATACACGTGTCTTATATATACACATGTGTTATATATATATACATGCTTTATCTATTATATATACATATAATAGATAAAGCATGAGCGGCCGATCTGTATCTGATTTGCCACGGCTCGATGCACTTTTCAAACGGGCGCATCTAAATAGCCATGTTTTTTAACTATTTTCCAAGGAGTGATTTTACCTTAGTAAATTGAGGAAAAAGTTTATGCAAATCAGTGCAAAATCTTATACAGATTTAAAGATATTGATTAAACATTCATTTCTTTTGAATTTTCCTCATAAATTGTTAATGGGTTTGATAAATATATTTCTAAAACTCATCAACAATTCATGAGGAAAATTCAAAACAAATTAAGGTTTAATTAATGTCTGCATATTATGACCGGAACTCATTAATAAAACATCAGTGTCCGTAAATGTGATACAGATACTGATGCATTATTAATCAGTTCTGTATCATATTTACAGACACTAGTGTCTATCAACAAGTTTTGCATCGGCTTTCTCACACCCAAATTGAAATTTTACGGTAATATATAATCTGTTTCAACTGTTCTTTCTACTCTATATTAATGTCAAATGTAGTAATATGGGACATTTTCGAAGTTATTTACAAAATTCGTGTCCGTTCTGTATCGGGGCCCAGTCACTCGGCTTCGCTTGTCTGTATACCCCGATATAGTACGGCCACTCAGTTTGTAAATAGTACATACAATTTGCACAAAACCAATATACACATATGTATATACGTGTATATACATATATGTATATACGTGCGTTTTTACTGATGATCGCCTGAGCGCGTGAAACTCAGATTAGCGACAGCAAAATTTTATCTTTTGTATTTACTTATTTGATCTACCAGTAATGGTATTGAGCGCTCTATATTTTCACACCAACGCTGTAACCTTCGTGGTACTCACCATTGGTGTAAATATATATCTATATCTATATATATATCTATATCTATATATCTATATATACATTTATAGATATATTTATATATACATTTCTTGCAGATTTGTTTATGTGTTTGTGATTATGTATGTTTGGGTAACGTTTATCCATATGAGCATAAACTTGTGCATTATAACCTTATTATGTTATTCCTTTATCAAAAAATATACCTATACAGTTGTTTGTGTTGTTTGGATTTACTTTAAATCCTGTGCGACAGTAGCACTCGTAAGATCCCTGCGTGTTGTTGCACAGCTGAGCACAATCATTTGGCTGAGAGCATTCATCAATATCTGTTATTAAACAAAAATTAAAATATCTGGGTTATAACAATAAAAAGAACACGTTACAATTCTCTTTAACCTTTACGTACATGATATATATATATATATATATATATATCCATGTACATAATAGAAATACATATATATATAGTTTGCAAAACAATGTAGTATTTAGGGCTTTAAATAATGGTATGTTATGAAGTAGGACGACTTCTGACGAAAATTCTGAACTAAATGTGTCAGGGTTTTGTACAGTATTTGCCAAAAGTGGTTCTTCTTAACTTCACCGTGCCATAAATCAGTGTTGTTAACGTTGTTTTTCAATCAGTGATACCATCAGTTAATACCGAATAGGTGAATTATTTTAGCTGTGAAAATTATTTTACACCTTACAAACGTTCCCTAGTAATTCACATGTATTACATGAATTGAAATGTGTATGTTCTGAGATTGAAAAATAAACCTTCGCAAAGAATAACAAGATTGGGGGTATTTTTTAACATCTTACCATTGAGTCTCGCTAGACCGCAGAATTTCTCGATTTTTTTAACTCCTTCCTGTCCGTATAGGTCCTCAGTGACCTATGGAGACTTTAGTATTTTACTCTCGCTAACGCAGACGATTTTAATCGTCAAGGGGAAAGTCCTCGGACAGGAAAGGGTTAACAAAGGTTTAAAACCCCTTCTTGTCCTTATAGGTCCTCAGTGATCTATGGAAAGTTAACTCCTTATTCTTCTCATTTTACTCGTGGAGAAAGTCCTCGGACAGGAAAGGGTTAATCGTTTAATATGCTTTTACAGTGAAGAATAAAGTCACGGACACACGGTGCAAAACTGCAAACCCTGAATACGGGGAGAATATTTCAAGTTCGCATATTAAATTTAAAAAGTCACTGCAGTGGTTGGATAGTGACTGAATGTCTAACCCTAAAGGTATCCTGGACAGAGTTTTTCTTAAATGTTCAAATACCTTACATTTAATCCTCTTGTTGTATGCTGGCTTCAGACCTCATCCTCGCCTATATGATATTCTATTGGTAATCGTTAAAGCATTACATGAAAAAGGGTTGTGTACTGAATTTGGAATATTCTGTTTTCACTTTAATGACTCCGTTTTTGGTTTGCGGTTGCGCAAACCGAAAATTCGCTTCCGACAGAATAGTACGAATAATTTGAATGCTCGAATTACCCTTTCTGACGTAATAATGTGAATATTCGCAATAGAACTCTGACCAAATAGTGAGAGTATTCAAATTCGAACAACCTGACTGCTAAAATGACCAGACATCTAATTTTTTTCAAAGAAAAGTTGTATTAGCATTCACGTAAAACAACATAAATTCACATTTGGTTCTTTTAAAAAACTTTTGGATACTTTTAGCATTCACTTCATGGAATATTGCATTTGCAAACAACTCCACTACTCGACCAGCCCCTTACTGTAGACCCATATTCGCCGGATATTCGAATATTCGGAAAAAATCGAATGCAATATTTGAAAACGTAAAAGATGGGAGTTAGACGCTCTAGCATGTAGTGCTGCACCGTGTATCCTTGGCTTTAGCTGCGAGATTAAACATTTTGCAATGAGTTTAAAATGTGAACTAAATAATGCTTTGAAAATTTTTATATCAAAATTTTAGTCGTGAACCATAAAAGTATTCAAAACAGCAACACACTAAAACCAAAAATATTTGTCTTGATGTTAGACCTGAATAATGTTTTCAACAGCGTACGTGCAGAGTGTAATAAGAGGGAGAAGAAAGAAATGTTCGAAAACTTAAATATTAACAACTAAAAAGACATCTATGCATTTTTACTAAAATTTTCTTATCATTTCTGGTGATGTTTAAAATTCCATGAAAACGTTAATTAAACCGGTGTTTTGTATTTTTTGAAAGATTTTAGTGGTTCTCATAATTTTCTGGCAATATTTTAAAAAGTGACGAAAAAGCGAAATAATTATCGTAGTGGTATTTTATAAACTTTCTAAATGCTAAAATGTACAATGCTTTTTCTTTATCACCATTTGACTGTCGTTCTATTGGACAGTTCCACAATGAACTGCCCCAATTTAGCATTTCCACATATTAAGTGGCCTCATATTCTGTTCAAAGAGTTTTTAATTCAATTATTAAAGATGGAATTCAGAATTAACTAACCATTGCAAGTTCTTTTGTCAGTGTTTAAAGTATAACCACCATTGCAAAGACATTGAAAGGATCCTGCTGTATTAGAACACAATTGCTCACAGCCACCATTATCTGTGTTACACTCGATAATATCTAGAAAAGTAATTGAAAAAAATCAGCCAGAGATTGACGAGGTGGCAAGCGTAACCTTGTTAGAAATATCAAAACCCAGTGTTCGGAGCTTGTCATTTAGTAGATATCACCTCAGAATGTTTTTAAATGATGTTTTTAGATCTCTCCCAATAATTTCTTCCTAGACTAACGTTGTTATAATGCAATCTCGAAATAATAATTTTATATTGTAGTAATGGGTCCGCATCAATCTACTCTAATCAAGGCAAAGTTATATTAAGAAAATAAATAAATAAAAGAAAAGAAAATATTGTAATGTATGCAACGAAACGTCAGTTAAAACTGTACGATACCTTTATACTGAAAGTTATGCTGAACTTTGATACTTCCAACAAGGTATTTGAAATAATTTTGCCGAATAGTTACAAAATTTGTTCACTCTATCAGGGAAATAGACTTTAAATGGGGAATACGTTAGCATACACCCAGCTACTCACGCTTCCATGGAAGCTCGTTTTCAGTCTCACTTTCATTTTCGTTCTGTTTTTTTTACATTTTTACGTCAGTTTTATTTGTTAAGAAACAAAATGACAGATAAAGGGAAAAGACTAACATATGGAATCAAGAAAAACAACTTTTCCAGTTTTTCTCGTAAATAAATTAATATGTAAGAATTTGTTTGGCAAGAAGACAACCTCGATTATTATACGGAAAACTGGATCAAATTTAAGATGGAATACTTATGTTGGTAAAAAAGCAGTTTGTAGCTGTATACCCTTGACTACTTTTACTTTAGGTTATTCAGTTATAAAAGTACAAACAGCAAACCAAGAAATGTTTGTTTCAAGACAAGGGTGAATATAATCCTCAATTCCTTTTGGTCCGATGCAATTGCATATAATAAACGCTACTCTTTCCTGTATTTTGTCAGTTTAACTTCATTCCATTCTCGATGCTGTCAGCGCAGCTCAATAGGTGCCTTGCTGGTCCAACACAACGTGCTCCTAAAGGCTAGTATCACTTGGGAAGTAAATATCTTGTAAAAAGATAATCGTGTCAGAATTGAAGTTGTTGGCATTTAATTCTTTGTAAATTTGGCGATTCAATACTATTTGTGGTAAACACCATATAAATTTATTAAGAGCAAATCTTTCGTTCCGTTTGCTCAGGATTATCAACAACTGGTGAATTTCATGTTCTGATAAAGTCCCAAGTCAACGTGACGAAAGCTTTGCTGTTAATAAATTAACATGGTGTATACTACAAATAGCATGGAATTATTCACAATTTATTATATGCTTGCTTTTGACAAATAATCGTTTATTAGATTGAACCATAATTTTTTATATTTATATTTATTTAATTTTAATGACAGTATTTAGACAGGGGCATACAGTTCGGCAAAGCTTGTTTAAATGGAGCCCTGAAGAGAATGAAAGATGATGTAATGTTAAGAATAACACTTTTAGCATTAAAAGTTGTTCACAAAAAAAGACAATCCATATTTTCCTATGGCAACAATGATATTTCAAATTTCAACCTTGTCAATTATCATTTAACACAAGTTAACTTGAAAAATAGCATGATCACTGTCGATTTTTTCATTGAAATCTTTCTTAACAAATAGAAAACCATAATTTACAATTATCCTAGTGAAGTCAACTGAAAAAGTTGACTGGAGCAGAATTTGAACTCACGACTTCGCGAGAATATCTCATGCACTTACCGCCGCTCTACTTTTGAGCTATCCAGTCTACTTGATTGTGGACTCGATAGCTCGACAGGTAGAGTGGCGGACCGATTTCCTGAAGCTGCGAGTTCAAATCTCGCTCAAGTCAACTTTTTCAGTTGACTTCATCAGTGTATAACAATTGTAACTTCATCGTTTCCGGTCGTTCGGGGTTAAGGATTTTATTGCACAGATAATAGCGTGACACATATCAGAGAACCAACGGAGATGGAAAGCTTTTGGGTAAAAAAGTCGAAATGTTTTATTCTTTTGGGACTTATGAGCCCGAAAGTATCATGGGACACCAAAGTGCGATCACTGTTTACTTCTGTTTGGTCCGAGTCCTCAAATATACTTCATGAGTGTACTATGAAAACTTTGGTAATTTTCACGTAATTCCTGTTCATATTTCGGCTCGAAACTATGTTTTTTAAAATCGGCACGACAAAAAATTGCGTTAGAAAACTGGGGGTTTTTCACATGTAATTTGTCATGGTTTGTTGATAAGCAACGAATCGTCGCAAAAGTTTTGGATCGCTTTTTCAATTTCATCGGATCTTAATGAATTCATTGAATTAGCTATATTGTAATTGAATATATATTTTTGATATTTGTAAGCACAAAGCGACTTCGCAAAAAAAAAATCCCACTATTTATGACAAAAAATAGCTCTCCATCGCAAGTCTTCGCTGTATACACGTGGCATTTAATACAAGCCTTAACAGAGAAGCGCACAGACAACGTTGGTATTCATGTTTATCACAGTTTATAATTCATTCTTGCATTTGCAACAATAGGAAATGGTCGTGAATAACCCCTAGAGGGTCAAGTTTTGATTTGCAAGTTTGTCTGAATTTTGGCCTATAAATGTACCAGTAATTATAGGTTTCTCTATTTAAATATAGTAATTTTGTGCCTGGCTTTGGCCTTTTGGATTTGTTGAGGACAATCTTAGTTAATTTAGCTGTATATACCGGGTTAAACCTTGAAGATTAGTTAGTTGGTGCATGATCAAGCTATTTAAATGAGTAACGACTTACCTGCACATACTCTTCCATCCCCAGAATAACCACTCGGACAAGGGCCACACGTGAAATTGGTAGGATAATTGATGCATTCTACAAAAGGATGACACACAGTACCCGCAGAACTCTCGCAGAAGTCTCTTTGAATTCCACAGTGCCGTCCTGTTTTTCCAAGAGGACATGTACAATCCATATCGAGAAAATTAACTGTTCTCTGAGCGGTTTGGTTGGATGTCGCGACTGGGATAGAGCAAGTTCCCCCATTTAGGCAAGCACATAGGTTAATTTGTGGAGTAAACGACGTAGTTCCATTTTTTGGGTCTCGAACAATGAATGTCAAACTAACCTGTACATTAGAAAAAAATTAACTCGTGTTAGTCACGCTCATTGTAGTTATTCTACGAGAGTTAGTTCAGACAACGACCTTCAAGCCTAGACTCGAGTATTTTATCAGAATCTCACAGGTTTTATGCTAACAATCTAAAACTCAGCTATGAGAACTTTCCTTTCAGTTAACCAAGCAATGGTTTTTAATCAAAGTCAATCGTCATTCAGAAAACCAGTACTACAAATTAGATCAATTACAATGAAGAAAGTAATAATTGGCTTTCATTAATTTCTTCTATAACTTCACAAAATGAAAGTATGTTCTAAAACGACTTTAAACCTGTCTGGCGGATTTTTTTTGTATGTTTACAAGTTATTGAGTCCAGTAACTTTATCTTCGCCAGGTTTCTAGATACCAAAAAACACTTTTCCTTGTTTCCAACGGTGATACAATTGTCCACTTACTATTGCCCACCTACGTATTAAATTCGTTTCGTCAAGCTTATATGATTATCTGAATCACACCTGCTATGAATGTATTGGATATATTCGCTTATGAGTCATATTAGCTAATTAAATCAAATTTGCTTCAGCGATTTTGTCTTTGCAATTGTTGCAATCAGGGTCTAGTTAGTTCACGTGAATCTTTACAATACAAAGTAAGAATAAATCTGCCAAAACAGTATTAATTAGGGATGTTTGGGAATAATCCATCTGAGAATATTTTTTCATTAATAAATAAAGCATTAACAAAGTTTTTATTCACAATTAAAATTTTAGAATTGAGCTTAAGTCATTTCATTGTTCCAATTTTTGGAGCAAAAAACCTTGAAGTTACCTGATCGGTGGAGTTAACAAGCCAGGTAAACTGGAGAGTGTTTCCACTG
Source organism: Nanipora kamurai (assembly GCA_036872915.1). NCBI lineage: Eukaryota > Metazoa > Cnidaria > Anthozoa > Scleralcyonacea > Helioporidae > Nanipora > Nanipora kamurai. The sequence goes on along the minus strand of JBAHVQ010073564.1, from coordinate 18,634 downwards.
CTGTTAAAAGATGCTCCTGATGGTAGTCCTTCAACCGCAAAGGTGAGCTCATCTCCGTCTTCATCGTAACCAGTTAATCCCAAAGTAAAGGTTTCTCCAAGTGTAACATTAAACAAAGTTATGTTATTTGTGAAAAATGGGACGCGGTTTTCTATAAAATAATAAGATTCTGTTAATCTTTTCAAAGAATCACTTTCGACGTCACTGGGATCGCACAAAAAGTGTCCAACCGAAATGATTAACAGTTAGCTTTTCTGATTATTTCAGGACAATGAGTTTACCAGACTTACCCAATGTGGTAATATCATTATTAATAGAGGAGATTTCGTCGACAGTCGATTGACCAATAGCAGTATTACCAGTGGCGGCAATATCAAAGAGACAATTTGCGTCATTTCCGCAGACAGATCTAGCCTCTTCTTCCAATGTACTGTTTGCAAATTGTAGAGCTTGGTCCAAAAAGATTGGGACAAAAACCGCTGGGCATTGAAAGTTTACGTCATCTGACACGTTGATGTATAGCTGATCCTCACTTTTTACCCTCCCTAATATGAAAAGAAATGAAAAAAGAAATTTGGAGTGTTAAACTAATCAGCAAAGTAAGGCAGTTAAATCTAATTTTATCTATATAATCTCTCGAATTTTAAGAAGCACCACTGCGAAAATTGATTGTGGCTGACAGGTACTACAAGGCAAAAGAAAAAAATGCTTTGTTGTGAACATTGAAATCTTATAACTGCTGCCAATTTTAACTAATATTCATACTTTTTTTCCAAGATATTATTGATAGATGTTTTATATCCGATAAAGCACTATTGCTCGGTCTTTAAACATAATGGAATAGATATATTTAGCAATGCAATTAGTCTATGGATTTAAATGAGACAGACTTATATTAAATGAAACAGACTTACTAAAACCAATGTATATAAATGCGTAGGTTTTCTTTGTTCTACAGCGGGATGTATATCTCTAATGTCTCCGAATTTGAATAGAGAGCTAAGAGTATATGCATTATATCAAGCTTATAGCACGGTGCTATAACCAGTATACAGTACAGCGCCGTAAAAATAGATATATTTATCAATGCAATTAGTCTATGGATTTAAATGAAACAGACTTATATTAAATGAAACAGACTTACTAAAACCAATGTATATAAATGTACTAAATGATGAGTAGAGGTTTTTAAAATTATCGTTGCGGGACTCTTTTTGCCAGCCAAGTTCGATGGGCGTCACTAAATCCGACTAACAGATAAATCATCTACAAACCATTTACTTCCCGTTCTAGCAATGGCAACAAAATTCCTTATACATTAGCATGGATTTGCCATGCAACCTTGCAACATTCCTAGCCTTTTGCCACTAAAAAGGTTCAAATTCTATATGCAGGTGAAGCTATCTTTAAATTATTCTAATCTGTGTTGTTTAACTCTAAGTAACTTCTTTGGTACACGATTTCCCACTTTATACAAGTTTAGGTTTCCTTATGAAATTGCCATTTCTCTTTTAACACATGAATTTTGATTTTGACTTCATATCTGTATTACTTCAAATCAACTCGATATTCCACGTTCTGTAGACCATAATTGAACTTCCTCCAAAGTTGTTGAGAGTACTTGATAATCTGAATAATTTTATGACCGACTAAGTCATAAAAATCTGTCTTTTGTCAAGAAATCGCCTTTCCTTCTTGACGTAAATTGTTGTTGTCAAAATCAAATCCCTGCGGGTAACCTCAATTGTTGGCTGATAACAAAGTTATAGACCAACTGCATAAATACTACAATACATTATTATACACGCATATCATCAACTTTAATCTTTGTACTCAATTCATGTTCATCTTTGGGCTTTTCAATTGAATTGAAATGGATGAACTTGATTAAAACAGCTAATAGATCTCGGTGGGTTCAATAACCTATACTTAATCATAAACACAAATATATGACTGTTCAGTAATAAATAAACAGATAACGTCACAACGTGATTACAACGAAAAAAGTGGCAAAGTAAACGATATTCAAGTGGGTCCCTAATGTTCCTACCACGTTGTGGCGTCTTTTTCGCATCAATAACTTTATAAATAACAGTAAAAGGAAATAAATTTGTTTTGTATAACAAGCATTCAAACAAAAATATTTATGAGGTTGGTTGAAAGCTTATGGGGTTGGAAAAACATAAAAACAGTCATGTGACGTGAATCATGATGCAAACCAATGAAGCAACGTCATTGACTGGTAGATTTAAACTAATAACAAATGAATATAATTGTACACTGCTCCATTTGTTGTATAATATATATATATATATATATTTATTTATTTACTTATTTATTTATTTATTTATTTATTTATTTATTTATTTATTTATTTATTGAAACTTGAAATAGAACAAAAGATCAAACTAAGTTTTGATTCATGGAGTTCCGAAACTTACAACTTTCCCCGAAATCATAGTGGATCTGTGAATCTGAAATATTGATGGGTAAGATTGTTCCATTTGGTAACAGGAAATCGTCATCCAAATTTCCATTCCAATATCCAGATAATCCTTTCGACGAGTTTTTGTATTCTTGTTTGATTGATGTTACAAGGGTCAGAAAAGTCCCATTTGCTGTCTCTGTTATTCGTATCCCGTTTCCCAGTGGAGTATTGATACGGAGGGTTTTAGAGTCCACGTTCGTTACTGTGATCCCACCGCTAAATGTCGTGGTATTTAATGTTGTTCTGTTGTAATCGGTTCCATTTATCAATACAAGAAGTCCACCTGACAACAGAAAAATTAATTTAATATCATTACCGAACATTAAAAGATTATTTAAAGGGAGTTGCAGTTAACCACCGTTGAAATGAAAAAATCCAATCGAGCCCTTTTCCGTGGTTTTGGGCGACGTTATTCAGACTCTGAAAAATATTTCACCTGCTCATTACTACTGAATACCGCCTGTTCACAGTGATTTGAAATACTTTTATTTAAGTTTGCCTGCAGGGTCTTCAAGCAGAATTGTTGAACAAAAACTCGACAAAATTACTTAAAAGTTTGTTATTACTTTGTTACAAGGACGTTAACTTCTTCAATCAATTACTACCATATGTAATTATTTAATCATCTTTATTAATATTACTTCCTACCAATAATAAACTATTTACAAAATTTGGTTGTTGGCAGTAGGGCCAGGACCTGGTCGCGAGGGCTATGCATTTCATTAGAAAGAGGTTTTTGTTAAACAGACAATCCAACATATTAGCTTCATGGACGTTCACTGTGAAAGGCCTGTAATTATGTTGAACATGTAAATTGTGGGATGTGAAAGATGACTTGCAATCGACCTTACAAATTAGTTGTTAGGCAATGAGCCAGTCACCGTTTAGACTCAGAATTGTTGAACAAAAACTCGACAAAATTACTTAAAAGTTTGTTATTACTTTGTTACAAGGACGTTAACTTCTTCAATCAATTACTACCATATGTAATTATTTAATCATCTTTATTAATATTACTTCCTACCAGTCACCGTTTAGACTCAATTTGATTAATTTATTGTCCATTCTGGCAATTGGGGTCGAACTCTGCTCAGCTCTAACCTATGAAAATTTAGCACTATTTTCCTATAAGCAAATGTTGGGAAAAAGGATGCGTGATTCGGAAGTTTTCAATGTACACCCTTATTACCGTAAGCTTGGAATGGTCATATGTGGACAGGAGGTTGTATACCTTCCAAATTCCCGTCTTGAATTGCACTGGAGCTGTCCTCAAAGTTATCTAGCCAATGGTCTTTCAGAAACCCAGTTCCCCCTCTGTCTTCGACAATGATTTGGTACAATACAATTATGGTATGACTAGAATTTGATGACTGAATAAAGTTATTGCTGCTTACCAGTACTTCTTAGATTCACTTGTACAGTCTCTGACGTGCCCTCCTTCAGAGCAACACCGGTAAAAGCAGTTGCATTAGCATCGCCGACTTTCGTCGTTCGTACTTGAATTACCAACGAACTGTTGACAATGGTAGATGTATTGCCTTCAAAATATGTGTACCACCCACAGCCATTGAAAGTATAGTTTTTTCCGTCCAAGGTTTGGAAATGTGGGTCACCAAAGCCAAAGCCTGTGAAAAAATTAAATCTGTTTTAGTCAGAAATAAAAGTCTAAGGGTTTACAAGAGCACGTTATTAAAAGTCAAATTCAAAAATTAAGCATGAGATTTTTCATGGTAGAAAGAAAATCCCCAAAATAGATTTCCACTTGAAAAATCTCAGAAGTCCACCATTTCGTCAATTTTATTTCTTCGCTCTTGACCTTGGTTTAACAAGCTTCTCTTTGCTAAAGTTACATAAGCCAATAATTTGAACCACAATGTCTTCTCGCTCCGAGATTTCATTTATAGACTTCGAGCGAGGGTTATTCACCAAATCTCTAGGGCGAAGCCCGACAGATATTTCATCCCATGGGAGGATTTTTTTGTGGAATACCCCAAGCCAAAGCTCTATAAATCATATATTATACCAAAACAATCGTGAATGCTGTATAAAAATGAGTGAAGCATCTTCGTACTCTCTTACTGTTGATAGTTGGTGATTCGCATTCTAATCACCATCACCCACCACAACTGGTGATTTTACGATAAATTGAATAGTCACGTGGTAAAACTCTAGCTCAGTAATTGGAGAGTGTAGTATGTGACCGAGAAAGAGGAATGGGTCGGGGTGGTTTTAGACAGGAGGACTCGAGAAAAACATTGGTTAGGTTTACTGAGAATAATATATTTTGAAAATACTTCACAACCGTTGTATATTATAGAGAGCCTACAGATGATGTATACCATTAAGCACCTGGGCTATCAACGGCAATTTCGGGGCTGTTTCTCCACGATACCAGTAAATAAGTTTTTTGTTATATACCAATTGACAAATGACGACAGAAAGCGTTGTGGAAAACCCTTCGTACAGTGTTTTAAAAGACGATTTAAGAAAAAAAATTATTTACAGTCTACTTCCGGTTTTCGTATTTATCCCTTTGGCAAAATAAAAGCAGCGTTACCGCTGACATGGGTTACAGTGGTAAACATTACCATTTCCGGACCGTCACGCGAAGTCTGCTCGCCCAATCAGAAAACAAGAAAGCGGACTTTCACACTTGGTATATAACAATTTAATTAATCGTATGGTATGAAGTGAGTAGGCTCTGTCTAAACTCGAAAGTGAAAATACAAAAAAGTGGAGCAGTGACTTTAAAATGACGTGTTTTTCAAGGTTGCCCTCGGATCAATGTTGGCGCACAGCGTTCACATAAATTTTGCTAAAAAAATATAAGAAACTATTTATTTTCGGATGTGGCCAGTAAAGGAGCTATAGGAGTGAGTATTTTTATATATTTATAAATTTTGTTTAATTTTTTCCTGCTTTTTTTGCGAGACTTATGAAGAATTACTTTGGAGAAAAGAGAAAATAGTTTTTTGAGGTCTAACTACACACCGACTCACCACTAATTCATCTAGTTTAAGGCAACTTCAGGAACTTCCTTCATAGATGCTTAACTTTTAAAACTATTTTGCATTCTTTCCCTAAGTTACAAAATTTTAAAATATGCAAACTTACCCCATACAGGAGGGAACCAGAATCTGGATCTGCAAATTTGCCGTTTTAAAAAATAAATCCCACAAAGATTAGCTTTATTGCAACAGTTTTCGAATGCATTCTTTTCTGCTTCGTGCTCTTGTGGAAAGAAAGTAGGATGATATCTAAGAGAACTTCCAGCCGTATATCCAACTCTTCTAATGAGACTTCCACTCGACCGATAACAGCACCTTGTAGCAGCAGTAGAACCGAGCCAAAAAAAATGAATAGCACTGATAAAACAATAATGTTCTTCGGGTTCTTGACGGAAATATTCAAAAATGTAAAATGGGTCAAAAAATAAAGCGAAGATAAAGGAAGGCGGACATGGGCTCAAGCATCTTTGCCGAGGCAAATTAATCTCACTCAAGTACCAGTTGATACATTGGGCTGTTGGTGATGGCTCTAAAACTTCTGCATCTCCTAGCCTAATGCCAAATTTTCCCCGTTCGTCCAAGTTTCCCAACTCGTCATCAATCTCTTCGATCAAAACGGTACCTGAACTTAAAGATAAATAACAACAATGCATGGTGAAGACTTTCGTAAACATCATTATATCTCAGATAATTTTTCTCCCACAAACGTCGTGAAATATGCCTACAAAAATTGTTCATTTAATAAATTTTTAAAACCTCTTTTTCTTAAATTACATCTTCTATTGTCTATCGTACGTCCGTCTATTGTCTATCGTCTCTGACTCTATCGTCTATCATCTATATGTATATCGTCTATTGTCTCTGCGTCAGTCGTCTGTCGCCTGTCTGTCTATCGTCTATCGTCTCCGCTTCTTTCATCTGTTGCATCCGCTCACCAATTTTAGATTTATTCGAATTTTGCTTAGGAGTATACAATTAAATTTTCAAGAAGAACACGGAAATGGCTCAGATTTTCGATCGTACTTTATAAACTTTTCTGATCTTGAGTATGCTACTGTGAATGCTACAGAGGAAAATATTTATCTATTGTACAACTATTTTTTGGCATTGATAAGATTTTGCATTGGAAATGTATTTTTTTCACTCGCGTTTCAAGTCGCGTTTAATTTGGAGTCTTAAGAAGATTTTCTTAACCCTGTTTTCAAAAATTTACGTGAATCTTGATAAGTTAGACAATATCTTAATAAAAAACTTCCGGTTGAGATGTTTGTCACTTTGGCTAGACCGAGCAAACCTGAAGCGAGTTTGACTATTTTCTCGAGGTTTTTACTTTTTCACTACTTAAGGGGGATAGGTTTCTGAAAAAGTTAAATCTTTTTCCATTTTCGCCAGATTTTTGTGAGAATTTCTTTCTCAAAATAAAGCAGTTTTCAGAATGTTTCGTTCTGGTCAATTCTGACTCACCAGTGTTGAGATTTACTTGTCACCTATCCCACTTTCACTGCTCCACATTTTCAAACAGGCTGACACACCCGAAATAAAGCAGATTTAAACATAGTAGTTAAACATAAGTATAACTTGATTTTAGTTTGGTACAATTTCGGTGAGTGATTACCATACATTTATTGTAAGTTCCTTACTTTTTAAAATTGGTATATTGTTTATCTACTTCATAAATGCCATTGGTTCTTGGTGCATTCCATCCTACCACTGGTGTAACTTCATTCACAAAATCTCCATAGTCTTTCCTAATTAATAATAGACACATTAAAATGTTAGAAATTTAACAGACTAAACAAGGAAAATGATCACTTATGTCATCAATGCCACGAATGAAATACTAATATGCCATGTTAAAGATTAGTTTGCGAACAAAATGGAGACATGGAGTATGCTATTAATTACCAAAATTAAATTGTGGAAAGTCTGCAACATGGCACAAGGTCTTCCAGATTTAAAAAAAAAGCTCTTTCACTTGAAAATAAATTATTCCTACAAAGCGCCACATGGAAACGAATTTTACCCAATTTCTGTGGCAGCCGAGGATCAACCAAGGTTCATAAATGCACACGTACCCGTTTAGTTTGTTCACACTATTTTCCCTTTCGTGTATTGCCATTGTCTTCTGAAACGGCTCATGTCTTTTGGAGGTATGAATTATGTTATAAAACCACCACCAGATTTTCAATAATATTTTTTCCCGAAGATTCATGAAAGTCACAGATCGAGCAGATTGACCGAAATAGGATGGACATTTCTGGGTCGAGTCACAGTTTATTGTTTCTTTATTTTCTTTAATTTTGTTTTTCCTTTTAGTCGCTTCTTTTCCTGCTACTTCTTTTCCTTCTTTTCGTTTATTTTTTGGAGTATCGTTTGAGGTTAAAATCCGCGTTAGGATTACAATTAGAGTTAGTTTATCAGTTAGGGTAGGGCTTAGGAATTTGGCTTCGCTTCGCGTTTGGAGTTACAATTAAGATTATAGTTAAAGTTGAGCCTAGAATAAGAGAAAAGTATTGGCTTTTCTGGATGATAAAGACATGAATTGTCAAAAATCTTACAATATGTTACAGCATGTTCGGCTAAAAACTGCTCTGACATTGTTTGTAACTTGAATTAAGAAACATAAATGAACCTAAAATATGGTTCATGACTGTTTCAGCGAGGTTGTTTTGCAGTGATGGAAAAAATGCAGTTGTTCACGGGGGTGACAAAGCACCAACGCTCTTTAATGATAATAGGGTAGTCCAACCTTGTTATCATGTTTTAGCAGCATTTGATAACTGAGCAATAATGCTGCATTGTCATCATGGCAGAGCTACATTATTTTTAGCTCAAGCCTATAGGGAATATTTCGGAGCTACAAATGAGAGTAGAGTCCGTGACCTTCACATCGCCACTGAAATGATCCAATCAACCTGTTGCTTCACATTTGGCTAAAGTAGCGTAAATAGGGGTTCTAGTACCCAAGGGCGAGAACATGTCCGGTGCCTCCCGCCAACAATTGAGAAAATGAAACGATTTTTCTGGTACCTAGAAATGATTCATAATCTAAATTTCTCGTTATTTCAATTAACTACCTAATAGCTAAATAATTAAAATGAAATTACTTGTGAAAATTTCGCTGATCACTGAGAACATTCAAAGCAATGGACACTTGCAATAGCATTACACTGTATTACTGTAGTTCATTTTTTAACCATGAATCCTCAGTTATAATTGGATAATCTTAGTAGATGTATCTCGCATCGCATTCTTAGATTTTCTTTGCTATATAACTGTTTTTTCGCACATCCACATAAGAAAAATTGTTAGTTTACGAGAAGAATGATGCACCTGCTCCCTCAACCTGCACGCGGGAGTACGTGTAAAACATGCAATGTTTTTCCTAGAATACTAATGCTAGTTGAATTTGTAACGACAAAGTATGATCTACGGTTTATCTGTATTTTGAGATTGCAGTTTAATGCTATTAAAATCTTGAAAAATCTTGCTGATCAAACTGTGGGACCCCATGGACTCAGAAAAACTATCCAGACGGGACTCGAACCCGCAACCTTCTGAATGCTACCCAGACGCTCAACCACTGAGCCACTACAACTAAGATGGCATACCACAGTTACTGTCGGTATTTAAATCTGAGATAAGCCAGTCGGCAACGAGTCCATAGCGTTCCACATTTTCATCAGGATGATTTTCTAAGAGTTTAAAATCTAATTAATTATATTTGTAAACTATTTATGGTAACTGAATTATAATCGAATTGTATAACCTTTATATTTTAAATGTGTAAATTGTCCATAATTTAACTGTGATGCCATGGAAATTTCATAGAAATATCACTGATATTACAAACTTGATTACCGTTGTAATAAGATAGCATCCAGATTAATTCCGTTAATATTTGCCTAGCGCTGGCAGAAATAACGGACAAACCGTCTGGCAACACCACTTCAATTATTCATACATGGAGTATTTTATCCATAAAGTCAGAAGTTTAAGTTTTCCCTTGATACTGCTTTTCAGGCTTTCTCAAATGTAAAAAGAATTCTTAAATTTGTTAGGCAAAAATGATATTCTTTCTTTTTTAATAATTTCACAATAATTGTAAAATTATCGTTTCGTAATGCCCTGAGGATGATTCTAAAATAGAATTGAAATACTGCACATCCATCCTCGTGGATAGCGTGAAGAAACTCACCTCCAATCCCTGTGGACTCGATGGTTCAACAGGTAGATCGGCGGACCGGAATACCGAACGTGCGAGTTCAAATCCTACTTGAGTCAACATTTTCAGTTGATTTCAGCTTTGTAGGATAATTGTGAAATTACTATTATACAAAGTTATCATATATATTTGAATCACGCTTACATATCAACCATTTAAGTATTTGAAACACAACTGACACATACTTGAATGAATGACTTTGTAACTTACTTCAGCGCCCTAACAGCCCAGTCGATATCGGCATATATATATACAGCAACTGCAACTGTGTTGTCGGTAGTTAGGAGAACTTGAAATGTGTTTTTCTACAATCACAAAAAACAGTGCAGGTTTAGTACAAGGTTGTGATTCTCACGCTCTGAAACTCTATTTGGTTGTGTCTTGGGAAGATTATATTTTGGATACTACCTCATGGATTGATTTATTGATTAATAGTGGCTGACCACTTTATTTCTTTTTAACACTCTAGTAGGCCACGAACTCAGAAAAACCCTGAGCTCTAGACGGTACTCGAACTCACGACCTCCTAAATGCTAACTAGACGCTACGATCTAACCATTGAGCCATCAGAACACAGAAGGCCGTGCAAGGTTACTTTCCGGTATTTAAACCTGAGACGAGTCAGTCGGTTATGAATTGCTGAATTAACATCGTTGATATCTATAGAACTAGACTTCGGGCTCTTAGTACCTTTGAGTTTCAAAAAGTGCCCCAGGTAATTTATAGGTCTGTTGCCTAATGGTAAAGGTAGCTGACCTATTTCCACAGTAAACAGTTGGCACAGGTTTTGAAATCTATATGAATAAACAAACAAAACAAAACACGAAAAAAAAAAGAAAATTGGCCAACAATCCAACAACAAACGTAGGTCGGCGTACTTTGTTATCAGCGCGAGGACCTAAAAATCCACCATCATTAAAAAAAACTGCGGAAAATTTTCGGTGGGTTACCCACAGCCCAGGTGTATTATAGGTCAATGACTGCAAGTTATTATAGGTGTTGGTAAATCTCCAGTCAGGTGTGATTCATCGTTTAAACGATTGTAATATTCGCAAATATAGGTCCCAGGGAATACTGGTGGCAAAGCTATCTGCTTGTTCATGCAGTTCACCTTTTGAAAGTAATGTCCGAAGATCAACAGCAAAAACCAGTGAAAATGCGGTCAGTTGGAAAATACCGTTTGAATGATGCTTTCAATGGTTTCATTCAAAGGAATGACATGTTGGCAAATAAAAACTTTATTTCAAAACTAGCCATGAGTATGCCATTAGACTTTTATCTCAATCTGGGTAATTTTTGGACTCCGTGAACTCATGGAGGACTCACAAAGGAAAGAAAAGGAAGGAAACCAACTATCTTGCGATATGAAGAGTGCGAGCTAACAAAAGAGAGTATGAGTTAAGAGGCATATTGGATTTATAAATCTTTTGTAGACTGTATAAGACACCTGAGGACAACCATAGCGTTACATTTGTCGGTAATGGTATGGTTTTCTTACAAGATGAAAGGTTATCTTCCTGGTGGTCAAAAAGAGGGAGCTCAATTCGTCATTAGTGAACATAAACGAGGGGGTATACCAATTGTAGCCTAGCAATGCAAATGCTTTTGATCTTAAACCTTACAAAATCTTTACCGCGGTTAGAGCAACGAGAATCGGCCAGCAATTCAAAAGGGATGAGAAATTAAAGTGACTTAAATGTTTTGGTGGAACAGAAAATTAAGTTCTTTTGCTAAAACGTATTTTCTATGTTAGAAAGGCATTTGTTAGAGAGACTGAATAAAGTTTCTTCAGGTTTTATTTGGGAAGCTTTCGAAGGATCCTAAATCATCTGGGAAAAGCTTCCTTTGTGAGATGGCATTATAGCGTTAAGCGTTTTTACCATTAAACACAGATTTTAGTTTTGAGAATGGGTTGGTTTCAATCAATCTTTTGAGATTTAAGAGATAAAGGTTTCATTGTCGAGGTAGTGGTCCCATACAGTAGCAGCTAATGAGATTCTTTTTTCAAAGTGACCACTAGATGCTGTTATTGAAACCCACCAATATGAAATGAAAAGAATTCGGTATGATGGTGCGACTAGCCGGCAGCTCCACTCGCCAGTCTTACATCACATGGTTCACGCCACTAACGGTAATAAACCCAAGCCATCTGCTGGTTTACTTTCTCACCATCTTAATATGGGGCACGCTTTCCATCTTTTCCATCAAAATAATTTCTTCATGCTCCTTTAAGACTAAACTCCTTTTTAAAGTTGGTCTATTTATTAGAGAGCTTAAACCCTATTTAAATGGCAAATAATGTACAGGTTCGCTTTCTCTCTATCCTATTTTATCTGGTTTATGTAGTCATTCCTTCCTACCCTCTGCCACTCTATTTTATTTATTCCACTTATTTTAATCTCGCACTCTTAGGAGTTAGGAGTTGCTAGGCCACGGTAAAAAAGATTGCCATTAACTATAATAACCAGTGTTTTCGTAAGGAAACATAGTTTATGGCTTTAGATCACCCACAACCTCATCGAGCATTCTATGCGGTCTAGAAAACCAACAAAATAATATCCTTTTTGTGAAAGAAAGGTTCAAAAGGTAAAATACATGAAGAAGACTCAGGAGTTAATTATTTTGCAATATTTTCCGGAAATATCGCCGAAAAGAAAATAATTGAATGGCTATAGGCTTTGTTAGAGCATCATTTTCTTATTAGGATTTCTACGGGATTTTCTAAGTTATTAATACCAAACAAATTGCCTTTAGCTAATTGTACCCCTCCAGCTTGAAACAGCTAGTGCCTCCCTTGACAAGTCGCTGAGTTATGATTCTTGCAAGAAAACTTGCGTTTAACTGTGGAGTTGCACTTTCATTCCCACATTATTGTACTTACTCCGCCAAACGTTCCAGAGTTCAGGGGCCTTACGTCTTTCCAAGTTACAGTCATCACCCAAGCAGGCTCGTAATTACTAACTCCGAGCACTTTGTTTGCATAGTTTGCTGTGGTGCTAAAGACACCCCGAGGATCGTCGCTTTTGTCTTCATATTTCTTAAAAGATACTTTGGAAGTCCTATCTATAAACGATTGTTTATCGATTCGTGCCCAGTATGGAGCCAGACAGGGATCAGATTGTTGTTCCGCTATCGTTCCAAAGTTGTAAGGCCATTCCTGATAACTACCGTCAGCGAATCTTATCATTCCGTTGACACAAATCTGAGGGAAAGAGAGAAAACAAATGTCAGTCTATTGTCCTACTCGATTAAACGTCCACCATCTATTTCAGACCATATATAGAACTTTCATCCGTAGTACATGTGTTCATTTTTCAGTTAGTCACTTTTGAAATGACTAATCGCAAAAGATCTTGCATGGGGTTGTTGCCTGTCAGTAATTCACTCTCCTACGCGAAAGTGAATCGATACCAATTCTATTTCGATACTTATTAGATACCAATTTTAGAGTTATTTGAAAATTTTGAAATTTGAGCTAATGCCGTTGGTGAGAGAGTGAAACGTGTTTGAGAACGAATTTTTCAACGAAGTTCGGCAATCTATCAATTAAACTTTTAATATTTTTACACTGTTTTATACTGCTTACTCAGCACTTTATTTTTAAAAAAAGATCATTTTGGTAATCCAAATATGGGAGACAAATTTAGATAAAATATCTACAGTAAATATACAGCTGTGAATCGCTAATAATACATTAAATATAATACATTTATCCTTACAAAGATTCTGTCGTATGTATTGCCTTTGAAATCTATACCCACTCCTGGAAGATTTACTCTGAGACAATAGTCTACTACTGGTTCCAATACAGAGTCATCCTCAGTTGATACCAGACGGTCTGTAATGTACAAATAAAAATTATTTCATTCATTTTGTTTAAATCATTCAAATCTATATCGCGCGTATCGGTCAAGTTGAAAGGTTCACTTATGATATAAAAAACATTGTATAAGTTGCTGTTTCAAAGTCTAGTTAGTGAGCCTTATGTAGTTCTAGAACAGCTTTCGTCCGTTTTAGACGGCGTACTTCTCATACGCCGAACCAAATACTTTTCTAAGCAAAATTCAAACAAATCTAAAATTGTTTGGCCATATTAGCACCTGAAAATAAATTACTAGCCATACAAAGTTGAGTTACTGTTTTTGATTCGTAAAAAATATATAGTATTAAACAACAGTCAGGAGGAACATATTTGAATCTTCCAGTTCAATTTGGTACAGCTACTATGTTTCGATAAAGAATTCACTGAATCGGTTAGTCAGTCAACCAGTCAATCAATCAATCAGCTGATCATTTTATTTACAATTATACAAGCATACTTATTAGATGTAACAATGTGTTTTGCTACTAGCCGCTGGATAATATTAATCAAGTTATTAGATTAAATGTATTTCGATCACTGAATAAGTGGTTACGGAAATGCGGTTGCCAAATTACTTTTTAATTTTTTTTGGTCCAAACGATATGGAAGCCCAACTTAACAAATTTCTTTCTTTCTTCAGTAACTTCATATATTATATCACAAATGAATTAATTATATTGTTGACTTACCCACTCCACCAAAAGTCGTCTCACCGCTGCCTTCAAAAGCGCCATCTTGACCTATCCAAACAAAATCAGTAATTGTTTTAGGATTTTGATACGTTTAAAAGCTCTCAATCATGTTGCTGACCATAACTCATCTCTGCCTTTCTAGATTTTAAAGAAGTTTCCATATTACTAATTATAACCAACGTTAAACTACTTTTACTGTTCTTTTACTTGCACTTTTTAATTAATCTTTCCTGACAGGATCAGTCTTCCATTATTTTATCTTGCCATACCAGCTGATACGTGATAAGTTCCTTATTTAACTGTTGCCTCTGATAAATCTCACTGAATTCTCAGTTGCTTGCATATTATCAGTGATAAAGCGTTAAAACTTTTGCACTTTACTCCTGATTAGCAAATTAGTTTGGTACACTGTGTAAAACATTAGTTGTACTGTAGTCAGTAGCGAAGTACATTCACTGACAAGTAGCGATAGGTACAGCTAACTACATTTTGCTTTAGTACCTGGAATTATAGCAAATGACGAAATATTTAGTCATCCCGCCACTGCTTGTCACATGACATAAAACATATATATATATACATATATTTATGTGGTTTACCAAATAGAAGGTCCGTTTTGGGAGAACGTTCCGCGACCTATTGAGAGTATTATTTTGCTCAAATTAACCATTTTTTCCGGCGTATATAACTTGCGAAATCTAAACTTTTCTGATGTGTATCGCTCGTTAACCAATCAGAAAGCGTGATCTGCTAGGGTTACGTACCGGAAAAAATAATGAAGTTTCCATCCCTTGACTCTACCAAAACTAAGTTTGTTACCGCCAGATTTTCTCAGTTAAGTATCGTCAATATACCTGGGATTTTTTCTCAATGAGATAAGGGATCTCAAATATGATATTCACTATTTATCCTCGATCAGTTTCAATTTAGTGTAGTCCCCGACTATGCAGTTTCAATTCACATATCATTATTCGTTCACAAATATTCCTCGGTTAGTAAATTTGAATGATGAGCCTAATTTACTAGTGGGTTGGAATATACAAGTTTTAATGATTGAAGACTTGATACCCCTCTGCGTCGCCGTCAGGTCTTGCGTTTCCTTAACAATCAGTAAACACAGATAAATAGCTATGTTTTGCAAAATTGACACTACGTGCATGGGCGTCAATCTTGGGAGGAAAGAATAGATGCGGCGCTCTTTTTGGCGACACGGGCGTACTTTTTGAGTTGTTCCCTAGACTTTTTTTTCACAATGCTCAAATTATTCTCCTCACTTTTCGGCATGGCTTTAGGACTTCGTTTTACTGTAGAGACAAAAACTACCCGTATATCTCACCTAAAAATGTCACAGTGAGTAAAAAACCATTATGTTACGAAAATACTTGGTAAACGGCTATATAATCGGCTGAAACCCAATCTTGCATCGGATTCAAGATGGCGTTTACACTTGAAACATGAATTTGGTATCAAAAGTGCTCGTTTTGCTTGCGAATCCGAAAAAGTAAATCTGATAATTAATCTGGATACTTCGAATCCGATGGCATCTGGATCCGAAAAAACCTCAGTGTAACCGGAAAATGGACTGAATCCGGCAACGTTGATTCAGCAACTAAGGTCATCGCGAGCTACACAGGCTTTAAATGGCAGGTAAAACGATGTTTCTGTTGATTCCTATTTGTTGGTTTGTTTCTCACTTCAATCATAGTATTAAAAATAGTGTTATCATTTGTACATGTCTAATGACGTTTCTGTGCAGTGGACTTGATTTGAAGTAGGCTTATGAAGCATATTAATATTAATCGCAAGAGGTAATGCCGCCGACAAAGAAGGTTTATTTCTCGAACCGGCAGAAATAGCGTCTGGTAGAAAAATACTTTTCCCCATGGACTGTGATAAACGAAGAATGGAAAAAATATTTATGCCCATTTTAAAAGAAAAAAGCACTGTATCCATTTTATAACTGAACGTAGATTTGCGTTCACAAAATTAACCAACTAACCCGTATACTTTTTTCTAAGGGTTACATTTTGGTTATAAGAAAATGTTTTGTTTGTGATTTTCAATGGATTTCCCGGGGTAAATTCTTTCGGACTTAGTCAGTCTTACATGACCTGCAAGATCAATCGACGATAAGAAAATTTAAAATGATTAGATTTTGTTTTGAAACCAGAAATCAGGCAGATGTTCAAAAATGAAGTTGAATCAGATCAAAAAGCAACGAAGGGTTTTCGAAAACAAGCCTAAAAAGCTACAAAAAAACAATGAAAATGTATTAAAAACTAATAACTTGACAACCAGGAGATGGTAAAAATGCAGCGTTGTATTTGAAAAGCCGAGACAAAGTGACATGCAAAATTGCCATTGAAAATGTAGAGATAGGGCAGAGAAAATCTAGAAAGTTCGTTGATTTGGCCGGTCAAAGAAGTGATACTGAAGTGAAATTTGAAGTCCACTCAATTCTTGGTCAGATAAAGTCAGATGTCCATTTGCATTAAAAAAGCATGAATAAAAAGTAACGTAATAAAATTAATAAATAATGACAAAAAAAGCAGCAATAGAATTGGATAGCCCATAGGAAGGAAAATTCAAAACTTTAGTCGAACATGCAGATATATTGCTGAATAAAATGGCAAGAGCCCATTCTCGGCGGGAGAAAGCACATGTACCTACAAACTTTAAAGGAAAACGCCAAAAATTAAAAGAGAAAACATCGTGCTAAGATTAATAGCTCTTTCTGGCTAGAAATAAGAAGCAGATAAAAATACACCAGAAATATTTCGGATTGATCCGATGAAGAAACAAGGGAAAGTTTGCATGAAGTCAATATGT
Organism: Nanipora kamurai; assembly: GCA_036872915.1. Classification (NCBI taxonomy): domain Eukaryota; kingdom Metazoa; phylum Cnidaria; class Anthozoa; order Scleralcyonacea; family Helioporidae; genus Nanipora; species Nanipora kamurai. Next base: position 1,530 of record JBAHVQ010073564.1, on the reverse strand, counting down.
ATTCAAGGGAAGCAATGAAGTAAAGACCTGGCCATATAAATCAGGGAGGTTCATACGTGTAAAAGAAAGTTCAAGAAAGGCTTGAAGCTTTAACCTCATTTACCGTTAACTTTGACGCATACGAATGCACATAGATGGTAACTGGGTTGGTTTTCAATCTTTGCTTTTTCTTAGAATACAGCAGTTCCTTTCATTGATAGATTCTTTGCTCAAACTGCTGCAGCCATATCGATCGGCGGTCAGTTCCTGTAACGCCTGTCGTACACCGGCCATAAACATGAACGAAGAAGACTATTTTAAAGAACTACGCTGATAAGAATGAAAAAATTTCGAAGTGGCGAGAAACCTCAAGTTTTCCTGCGAAACTGCAATTAGTAATGCCCTTAAAACATCGATATGAACAACTGGCTTCTTTACAGTTCATTACTGCTATGCAAAGTGGTAAGTATGATCGCAAGAATTTACCATAATCAAGTTGTATTACTTTTTCAAGTTTATTCAAACAAACTAAATCCTGTTATATTTTAATGAAAAAAACTGCTATAAACTAAATTTGCTCGAGATTCCTTTAGTGGTATCAAATTTAAAGAATAAGAACCCTTACGTTTACCATAGTAATAAATAAAATTTAATTAACTCGATAATCTTACCAGTGGCAACACGAACCCAGAAAACCAGGAACAAGACCAGTCCTGTATTAATTATCATTTCCGAAGAGAAAGTCTAACCAAAGAGCCTTAACCAAACGTTTTACTGCAATACGCTTCGTTCTGTTGCACTAGTAAAGACGTCTTCTGAAGGCACCCTCTTGCGAAGTGGCTTTGCAATCGTTTTGCAATTGAAATTCCTTCCAACGAAGCATCTTGATTTCAATAACAAAGCTCAGCATGAGGTGCCGTGGGTATGTATTTTGGAATGCATATGTGTTTACGTGGCAAAAAAATCTATTTTACAACAGATTAGCAACTTTTACCAAGTTTAGCCTCTGGTTTAGAATTGTGCTAACAATTTAAGTACATTTTCTCACAAGACGGGTACTCTGTGCATCAGTGGCCGTGCTGCATAAGTATACTAGCATGGGTACCCTCATCTCCATGACGATCAGTAAACATAGATAAACAGTTATTTTCAATGTAAGGGCCCGTCTGTACGATTGCCCCATACGATTGTGGACCCTGACGTATGTAATTAACCCTTATAAGGATAGTTCCTGCTTAGTATTCGCTTACAAATCGCATACAGAATTTTTTTTTTCTCAAAACTCAAATTATCTCTGTCGTTGTTTGACATGCTGTTAGTTTTCAAGTATAATATAGGCTAGCATATTTGCTGGTATTACAAATTTCTGATTAAAAAATCACTTGTTTTTTGTAACCATATTTCTGGAGTATACGTGCAGATTAAAGATCTTCATACGAGCAAACTCAATCTACAGAGCGTAGAGAGTGTAGGTTTTTGCAAGCTTGGATATAAACAACGAAAGGCTCGTTCTTCAAGCTTTATGAAAACTCAGAAAAGTTGTGAGTTCCC
>JBAHVQ010073242.1:0-27401 GCA_036872915.1 Nanipora kamurai | reverse complement strand
ATACATACATATATATATACATATATATACATATATATATACATATATATATATATATACATATATATATATCTATATATACCTATATATCTGTATATATACAGGTCCGTGTCTAAAAGCGGTTTCCACTGCCCAATTTTGTATCGCGCGGAAAACTAGCACTGAAGGATTATTGCGGACCGAAAATATGTGGCGTTTACTTGCATATGACATTGATCTTGTCCTGCCAAATATTCTCACTGGTTTTCTAAATGACTTACGGAAGTTGCTGGTACTACAGTGTGTATCAAAAAAAAGTGAATCCAACTTTGACGGGCTATCACATGAAAAATATTCCATGAATTTCTATAATTCTACCACCATTGTTAACTTCGGCGTGTAACCTTTCTAATGGTACGTCTTTTATTTCATTTTGAACAAAAATGAGCAAACACGGCTTTCATACAAATGGTCGGTCAAAATTGCATATTTCCACCGTTGAGACCTGAAATGTCGTTTAAACACAAAGAAAAATGCAAATTATTCAGAAGTTTTCTTTTTAATTGACATGTTATTTACAATTATGCAAATTTTAAGGGCATTGTTGTGGTGGTTTCGTTACTTGTTAAATGTTAATTTTCATTCTCCAGCTCCTTCAACATGTCCACCATTTCTTTCAACGCAAAGCTGACAACGACTAAGCATACTTTGGACCGCTCTTCTTATCATTTGTGGGTTGTTTCTCAACCCAATAATTTCGTTACGAATATGTACTTGTAATTCATTCAAATCATTCGGTGGGCTGGTGAAAACTTTGCTCTTCAAGTAGCCCCAAAGAAAAAATCGCAAGGCGTAAGATCAGGAGAGCGTGGTGGCCATTCCACATTATGGTGAAGGGCAAGGACTCGGTGACCAAATAACTCTCGTAAACGAGCTGTTACAGCACGGAGGCGATGTGCAGGTGCACCGTCTTGAACCCACCAAAGACGTCGAAATGCCACGCCTATTTGCATTTCAAAAATCTGCTGCAGTTGTGGCACCACATCATTATTTAACATCTGCAAGTACCTCATTCAAAAAAAATGGCCCGATTATCTGTCCACTACCACATAATCCCACCCATACAGTCAACTTTTCGCGACTATCATTCCTTTCACAATTGAATTCTGGCGGATGTCCTAATGGTGCGTATTCTCGGACATTTTGGAAATTAACTCGGCCGTTCATGGCAAACGCCGCCTCATCACCGATCACAAACGATCGCAAGAAATCTTCGTTTCTCCGACAACGATCAATTAACCATCTTGCAAACTGCAGTCGTCGTTGAAAGTCGCGAGGAAACAGCTGATGCCTGACATGCATGCGGTAAGGGTGCATTCGAAGATCCAATCGTGTTGTCCTGTTGAATGTTGCTGATGGTAACCCAATTCCATTACGCCTAGCAGTGGTACACGTAGGATGCTCCTCTAACAGATTTCTTACTCGTTCAATGTTCTCCTCTGATCTTCCTGTTCGTGTTCTTCCTGAATTGCCTTTGTTACGATTTTGTGTTGTTCCATGTTGCTCAAACTTGCGAACATTTGACCAAATTGTGGTAAGGGATAGCGTATTTCTTTCTGGAAATCGCTGTCTAAACTGATCGCGTGTTGCTCTTAGGCTCCTTGTTTCAAAAAACGTTTTCACGATGAATGTGCGTTGTTCTACCGTTAGTTGAACCATCTTTTCCAACCGTGTGTTTCATTTATTGAGCAAATTTAAATCGCTAATCGTATGTTCAAAAGGTCCTCTGGGATTTACTTTGAATAGCTTATTGCTCAAGTCTCAACGGTGGAAATATGCAATTTTGACCGACCATTTTTATGAAAGCCGTGTTTGCTCATTTTTGTTCAAAATGAAATAAAAAACGTACCATTAGAAAGGTTACACACCGAAGTTGACAATGGTGAAAGAATTATAGAAATTCATGGAATATTTTTTAAGTTATAGCCCGTCAAAGTTGGATTCACTTTTTGTTGATACACACTGTAGAGAAATAAGCTTTATCGCAACTCAGATCTCATGCTCAGTCGAAATTGTGAACTGGCTTATTCAATTTAATAATTTATTAACGAGACCGAAATCACTCATGCAGCTAACACTGGTTGCCCCCTTCCCTATCACAGAGATGGGCAATAAGGTAATTGGCTAATAAACCCGCCGATAATTATGTTAATTATGTCAAAATTCACCAAGTTTCGGAATTCTCGATTATCATCCTCATATTTTTTCATGGAAGAATATTTGTTAATGGCTGATAACTTCTGAACTACGCATTATTGAAATGCATGGTGTGTATGTTGTCAGAAATTTCATAAGCTTTCATGTGATGTATTTTTCTTTTCATTTCTTTTTTATATTATTAGAAATATAAGTATAGTAAGTAAGAAATATAAATAAATATAAAGAAGAATAAGAAAAGGGAGTTGATCTTCTCCACCAGTCGTTGTCACCTCATTTTCGACTCGCAGCTCTTGTAGGGAGTGGGTTCCTTTGGTCAGGCGCCATGTCGCTGCCTCTGAATATTTCGTTTTACCGAATCCGCTCTACCCATGGCCAGTCGTCCGCCTTCGGTCATCTGTTCGATGCAGTCAGCGAGAATGTGGCTGGTGTTACCTCCGTTGCCAATTGCTCATTGAATGTAAAGCAAGTCTTTATAGAACTACGTGTAACCTTTCAGGCGATGACTCACTTCTTAGAAACGCAAACAACACGAGCGCAATTCCCATAGTATTTCCTTGAGCTGTTGCTATAAGCGATTGCTCATTAAGCGTAGCCCGCAATTACCAAACGGGTCATTTGTCAATTGTTTGAGGCTATGACAACGTAAGAGTCGTAATTTTACATATGAAATGTCTTCAAAGATTAATAAATAAAAAATAAAAAAGTCTTCAAAGGAACACGGTTCTTAAATCTCAAAAAACTCGAACAAATACAAGTTCGGAAAATCAAAACGGGATTTCGAAAAATCTGACCCTACCGTTTATCACGACTAATAGCCCGGCTCTACCTGATATCAAAAACATTCTGATGAAACATTGGCCCCGAATCCAAAATCAAGCATACCAAGCTCAGATTTTCAAACAAACTCCGATTGTTTCTTACATACTTAGGAAAAATCTTTAAAGGGCATTTTAGTCCTAGCGAAAATCCTAGGGATAAAATAACATTCACTAACACAAGATAAACAAACCATTCCTTCACTAACATTGCAATCTTCTAGCAGACTTTCAAAAAGTTGGTTTCCGAATATATGAACATAAAAGTTGAAACGGCATCAAACGAACACGCATTTATACATTCGTCTTGTCTTTGATTTAAATCTTGCAGAAAGATGAAATATACATCAAACGAAAGCTTATAAAATTTCCAACAACATACGAACACGGTGTATTTTAACACTGCGTAGTTCGGACGTCTTCAGCCTTCTTTTCCGAGCACAAATATTACAATATGCCAGGATTACCTACTATTCGCCCTTAGACTTTGCAAAACCAAGGGTCCCGGCCGGATGTCCTAATGCTTAGGACATCCGGCTTCTATGTCTCCAGAGCCCTAAAACTTTTCGTGCGGACGGCGCTAAGACGAATGACGGGATCTGGGGACGAGAATATGGTTGCCTCCAAAGGAAACAATCCAAATGTTTCACAGGTTTGTGACAAAATAATACAGACTTGAATCACTAAGCTTATTTACATAAATTACGCATTAAAATAATAATTAATGCTATAAAATTAATTATTCTAATGTATATTATTGAAAGGATGCATTAAACAAAGCTTAAGCAACACGTGGTGGACCCAGGAGGGTTGGCAACTTAAGCCTGCCTAAGGTGCAAGAAGTGAGAGTAGCACATGCTGCTTAAATGGCATTTAACTTCCAAACTGTTTGAAGCAATAGTTTTTAGAAAGAATATTTATGATAAAAGGACCTTTTTTGCGTAGAAATAAACCAAAGTTTGTAAATCTACTTATTTATTTATTTATTTATTATTATTTATATATTTATTATTATTTATTATTAAAACTTCTGCCTAATATAAAAAACCAACTAAAAATAAAGGCAATGGTGGACGTCACAGATTGCTCCAGTTACGACGGTCCCTACAATTAAAATTAAATACAAAAGTTAAAAATTTAAATAATAAAGTAAGTTAAATCGAATTTTAACAACAATATGGAAAAAGAGCTAAGGATCTAGCTTGTTTGCATTTAACGCAAACTGATTTCCATGTTTTAGGGTCTTCGGTGCAAAAAAATTTGGATAAAGCACGCATATAAGATTTTTCTTAAAAGTATACAGGTTAATGTTTCCATCAGTAAGTTCACTATCTAATTTGTTCCATACTTTGCACGATCTTACAAGAAGACTTGATTGAAAAGTTACTGTTTTAGCAAATGGTACTCTCAATTTAATATTTTCCTTGACTGACGAGTGTCTTGTAGTTCTAAACAAAACTTCCTTGAGTCTAATACTTTCCAGGATAATCACCAGATTATTTAGAATCTTGTACAGTAAAACCACATCCAGATACTCATGCCAATATGTAATAGACATGAGATCAAGTTGATGGAGCCTTGCAGAATACGATATATTGGTAAAAAAGCCCAGATTTAAAATATATTTTGTTGCGCGTCTTTGAGTCTTCTCAATATTTCTACTAAGTTCGACCAATTGACCATTCCAGAAACCCCGAAAAGACTGGGTTCTGGGTACCGTGTACAAGTTATGATTGGCTGAAAGTTTACAACGACCAATCATAGCTCGCGTTGGTTACCCAGAACCCAATCTTTCCGGGGTTTCTGGAGCGGTCAATTGAGGGCACCAAATTTGAGACGCATAGCCAATGTTACTACGGACCAGCTGCAAATATAAGGAATGCTTCGCCTTTGTATCAGTCATTTCCTGTGTAGAGCGTCTAATAAGCCCCAACATCTTATTAGCTTTAGAGCACACTGTCTGCTCGGTCTGCCCATGATAGTTTACCATTAGTCTTGACACCCAAATCTGACTGCACCGAAACAGGTCCGGGACTTGATTATTGACAGAATATGCTGTAGAAATTGGGTGCTTTTTCCTCGAAACTCCGAGCATAGTACATTTCATGGTATTGAACGGCATCTTAGAACCCATTGACCAAGCGTTTAAACAATCCACGTCGGACTGTAATGACACAGCATCCTCTGAATGTTCAATACATCTAGAAAGTTTCGTGTCATCGGCAAACAGACCAACGCCAGTAGGATCAGAAAGAGCAGTAGGAATGTCATTGACATAAATTAAAAACAAAAAGGACCTACCCAACAACGATCCTTGTGGGACGCCGGAAGCAATAGGCAGTTGAAAGGATGTAGAACCATGCACTGTAATTTGCCGCGATCGATGCGTAAGATAGTCGCCAAAATAGTCCAGAAGGTTACCAGTAATCCTAAATTTTCTTAGCCTATGCAATAGAGTAGGATGATCTACTCTGTCAAAAGCTTTAGCCATATCCATAAAGATAACATCTATCTCTTTGCCCATATCGAGATTCTTACCAATAATGTTTAAGACCGAGAGGAGCTGGGTGGTGCATGACTTTCCACTCACAAAGCCGTGTTGTGCCGGGTGAAGAAGCAATTGAACATGGATCATCAGACGGTTTAAAATACAACGCTCCAAAACTTTACCGACAACAGACAGTAAGGAGATCGGTCAATAATTTTCAACATAATCTTTCTTCCCTGATTTAGTAATCGGGATTATGTTTGCCAATTTCCATTTCCTAAGCACTTTTACGCTAGGCCGAGGGATTTATTAAACAGCTTACACAAAGAACTCGGTAATTCAAATGCACACTCCTTCAGAATTCAGGTCGAAATTCCATCATAAACATGTGTTTTAGCTAGGTTTAGGGATAACAAAACTTTCATGACTTCATCTTCTTCAAGTTCAATGGATGAAATGTCAGAGAGGTCTTGTGGTTGTTGTCTTCCCAGGGTATAGGCTCGTGATGGTTGCGTATAACATAAATGAAAATAACTGTTAAACATCGAAGCAATATTCTGCAGGGATACAGCAATCTTTCTTGTTTGCGTAGTCGAGCAGAACATTGAAACTAATTTTGGTACACAACTTCCTGACGTTGATTTGATCATAAACACGGACCAAAAGCGTTTAGGGTTGTCTTTTAATAAGGTACCGAGAGTAGAGTAAAAAGACTCGCGACTTTCTTTAATTGCGTGTTTAACCATAGTACGAAGTTCCCTAAACTTTTGTCGGAGATATGCGGTAGACTTTTGAAGCATTTTTTCCATACAGTAGTCTTTTTACGGATTAAGTGCAGGATATTATGTGTGATCCAGGGAGTGAAACGACGAAGTTTTTTATTCTTTGATGGAATATAATCATCAATAGCTGCTAAGAGAGAATCTTTCCACATCATCCAGTCTTCGTCTATGTCTTTATTGGCATTAGAAATCCAAGAGTTTAGGTTAAATGATTGTAAAGCTCCTTTTAGGCCAGAAAATTCAGCCTTGCCATAGTCATAAACTTTACGTTTTAATTCATGCGTCTTAACTGATGGAATGACCACGTTAAAAAAATAATGCGATGTCTTCTGACATGTTCAAAGACAAGGGTTCACATACCTCAGCGATGGAGACCAGATCTGGCAACAGTCAATTGAATTTCGATATAAAAGAATGCGATTTTTACGATTTTTAATGCGATTAGTACGATTTAGTTTACGTTTGCCAATTAGTATTTTAATAAAATACTGTACAATATAATGGATACTCCGTAAACAGATAACATTTTATTACCCAACCTTTCGACTATGTGTTGCAGTCATCATCAGGAATGCCGCTATTTATATCCAGCCATGGACATATGTATATATATATTTCAGTTGCAAAAAGCCTTGGCTGAGCCATGGCGCAAGGGTTTGCAAAGTTTGACAACTTTTTGTTAATTTAATTAAATAATGCATGCTCACTTCGCCAGGTTTTCGTGTATTTATAGTCAGCTAGTTTATGTACTGGCATTCACGATGATCACTGTAACGAATAGTAGCAACGCTCAGCAATAAAATGTTATCTGTTTATGGAGTATCCCTTTCTTTTGTATTTCATGATAATACAATTGATTAATTCAGTTAATTAATACGATTTTTAATGCTCAAGTAACCTAAGAAATAATTGGAGTAAGTGTAAGTTTTACGTATATTATGTTTAGGAAGTTCTCTTGTTTCGCCCTCTAGTGACTTAAATAAATCTCAACATTTTTGGGGGGGACAATGCCTTCTGACTCTGGAAGGCCACTTCAGTGACTTCTTCCTTTATCAAAATCATGGGTGGCCGCTGCAAGCCCCAACTAAAACCTAACTGATCCAGTATTATGTAATTTTGTCAGGTTGTTTTTAAAACTGTTATAGTTGTCTAGTTTTCTTAGATCATCCGGTATGAAGTTCCAAAGTTTCTTTACCACATATCTCAATGATTTCAGGCCATATGTGTTAGCTCTAACCTTAGGTATGCCAATAATATCATTACTCCTTAAAAATAGTGACTTTTCTTTAACGCAAAGGAAAAGATGGGCGGGAATCAAGCGGTGTTACCCTATACAAGGATCACGCCATTTTTTCTCTAAGGAAACGCCTGTTTTTTACAATATTCTGCCTCCTGACACTTTTCTGTCAAAGGTGCAATAGGGTAATGCAGCTGAACAGGTCTTCCTTTACAAGCAATATCACCTGGTGCAAGCCAGTGTCTGTCAAATCGTCTAGATTACCCAGAATAAAACCACGGAAAGCTTGGGTACAATTTTTTTACCAGAGCTTTGTCTGTATGACGTGAATTCAGTCAATATCTATCAATCATGATGTGTATGACCTATTCACGTTTTACAAGAGGTTTTTTTAGTTGCCAAAGACACTGATGATAAGCAAAATAGTCTTGAAATGGTGAAGAAAGTTCTTCAGACTTCGGAAGAACGAATACTTTAATAACTAATAAAATACTACGATTGAGCTCTGTGGACTGGTGCATATTTTAGATAGTGACGACGAAATAATTAATTTCCTAGACCTCACTTAACTCTTACCCCCTTCAACATTTTCTCTTTGGATTTCAACAAATTTAAGAATTGACCTTGGCGAGAATGGGGGCAAGTCCTCTCAGTTCCCACCGTGGTGCCGCCACTGACTTCCACTATGTCTAGTCATACAGTTTTTACTAAGAATTACAAATGTTAACCTCAGGTCTTCAATAGGATCAATTTTTACTCCAGGTATGAAAATATGTATTAATCCACCAGAAGTGTGAAAACCTTTTGTAAGTCTTCCTCTGTATCCAACACTTTTATAGTGTGAGTAATTCAAAGCCTCGAATGGAAGTACCTTTATAAGTATTAGACCTAAAAAAAAAAAAAAAAAGTGTTACGCTTTCAGTCAATTGGCCATTTGATATCTCACGATCCCCATACCCACAGTTTACCATCTTATGTATGCTAGCCCAGGTTAGGGTTTCTGTTTATCATCCTTTGGTCAGCCAGTGAGAATACCCAAAGCGAAAAACAAACTGACTGTAAACAACACAACTAACCCCCCTCAAAATCATTGTCTTCTCATGAGCAAATCAACCACCGGATGATCAACCAAGGCACAAACTAGCCTGCATTATGAGGGGTCTCCGGTAATTTGGTAGAATGGAGCAAGAGGAACACCTGGAGGCGTCAACAAGGGCATCCAGTCAGTACAATTCTCTGCCGCAAGGGAAAAGAGAACTGGATGTTAGTGGGCTTTTACTATGGAGAGTGATTTACACATCAGTATTCTTACTATGTCGCACAATCATTACACTCGACGACTTAACTTTGACAAGCACGGTGTTTCTCAATCACTATCAGTTAACACAACTAATTGTCGAACTTCTCTACAATACTTGTTATTGGTCAATGTAAACCTTCGCTTAATGCCACCTTAATTTCCTATCTACAGTACTTTCCTTGTTTTCAATTATTTCCCTAAATTTTTAGGACTATTTTCAATTTTAAGTCATGTCTAACTCAAACCAGCAACTTTTAATCGTACATTATTTGTAAATCCAGGGTACGAATTACGGAGTGAAAACAGCTTCACAAAAATAATTGGTGGGCAAATCAACCAATTGCTCGTTTACACGATTTTTTACGGTACGTTACGTACTGATTTCGTTACTTTACTATAAGCAGTATTAAGTTTCATTAATGTTACTAAAAGATTATTTACACTCTTTCAAACTGGCTTACAGTATTTCCAAGATTAGTACAAGTTTGTGTCCGCGATAGCAGTTCTTTATTGTAGTTTTCAGGTGAGTTTGGGGCTGTTATAGTTTTTCGTTAAACCATGTTGTTAATTGCGTCGCTATTGCGTTTCTTTGTAATATCACAGTAGTGTCAATCACTTGCTATCAACGATGGATACTACTATGAAATTAACTAAGTAAACACCTGGACAACGTTTTTTAAAATGAGACCTCATAGAAATATATTAGTCGTTCCATACCCAACTGCAAACCGCCGTATAATTCACGAAGGTAAACTAGTTGTATTACAAATGTTAGACTGTAAACACTAAAGTCATAAACTGTTGAGAAATTAAAAACAGTGTACAGTAATAAATCATAAAGTTACAGTATCATCGGAGAAGTTACTTTTTAAATCTGACAAGCGATAGGTTAACATATCTTGGTTGATGAATTTTCTAATTTTCTGCGTTTCTCGGGATAGTTGTGCGTTAGCAATTCTGTTAAACTTTTTCATTATACAATCAACTAATGGCACTTTCAGGATCGAAATCCTTGTTCGTGGGTCTTGGAACCGTCTTCTCCGATGCGGAGATTATGCTCCAACCGCTCGTGACTCAGTCGATTGCACCATTGCACTCCATTCCTTGACTCCATTTATGCAGCTAAACATTGGTTCTAGCTTTGCATTAGTTGTAGGGGTAATCAGTAATATTTAGACATAAAAGATTTTTAAACGGAAGACTGTTTTGTAAAGTTTTGTGCTTCGCATTCTCCCATTTTCACTTGAATTTTGCTTCGCAAATTCCAAAGTGCAACTCGCTAATTCGTACCCTGAAATCTATGACGAATGTAGCCAAGGATATGGCTGTAGGCAGCTGCATCCCCGGATGTTGTTTTTGTCCCCCGATGTTGGTTTTGTCCTCCGATGTTGTTTTCGTAAGCAAACGACGAACTCCTGTCAACAAAATTGAACTGGAGAGAAATTCTTTATGCAAATCTTTCTTTTGCATAAATTAGAAAATGCCAACAATGTAAGCAAAAAATGGGAAAATGGTGATAAAATATCAGAAAAATTGCCAAATAATTAAGCAATCATTATAGACCTCTGTCATAATGATTAATGGCCGCCGTTTTAAATATTCTTTTATATGCATCTAAATTAGCCTTTCTGGCCTCGTTAGGAAGCAAAGATTCCTTTGAATTTGAGACACAGGAACGAGGCGAGAAAGGCTTATTTAGGTGCACATAAAAGAATAGTTAAATTGGTCGCAATTATGAAAGAGGTCTATAGTAGCATGACGGTGTTAACAAATGTCTCGAGTACAGATATTGCCTCTGTAAAATTTGTTGCAGGGTGTATTTGTTGATTAACTCATTAAGGGACAGGCATTTATTCTGCTCAATTACATCATCTTGCATTAAACATATCAATAAAATTCACCCTTGCCCCTTACAAGGTTAAAGATTGATTTGTAAAGCTAAGCTACAAAATTCATATATATCTGTACACCATATAAACAAAAAAAATTTTAATTCATATTGTAATCAAATTGAAATTATTTAATAAATTAACATCATGATGAACAAACTGGAATCATGCTCATTTTCAGGGCTCAGTTTTGAGACAAAATTAGGACCATGGTGACCGAAAATTGTCTGTTAGTTGCCAAATTCATGACTAAAAATCTGAAATGTTTCCAGGAGCAATTAGAAATATCCTAAACGTTTAGTAGCTTTATTTTAATTTTATTTATTTTCTTGTTCAGTAATTTTAAATTAGGCCTATGCTTCATCAGGTGGTAAGTTAGTCTTGCAATTCTGCAAAAATAGAAACTAAGAATGAATGAACTGGGGTTTCAATAATAATCTAGTGGGGGTATGAACTACTAGCTTGTGAGCACCTGACTGAAGCCTATTTGATCAGAGCAGATCAATTTCATCATATGAATTAAATGGCATTGAGTACTGAGTACAACCACCAGTAAGCAGAGAAATAAAGAAAAATTGATTTTATGTCACAATTACATTGAGAAATGCATACAGGGTTTGTGCTGCTCTTGGAAAGTTGAATTCAACCTGCATTCAAGGAATTCTCAAGGAGCAAAATGTGAATTTTCAAGGAGTATTTAGGAATTTCAGTTTACTAACAAGAAAATAACCAGCACTGAGAACAAAATACATTGGTACTTAGTGTAGCTCTCTACAAATTGTATAGGCATTCCTTTTTATGTCTAAATATTCCAGGATAAAATAAAAACAACTGTCATGTCATTCTGTGACAAAGTAGCTGACATTACTTTTAACTGGAACAATTTTTTTTACTTTCACTAGGACATGTTCAAGTACAGTACCATTAGTTTTGTTCTGTGAAGTGTCAGGCCAAATCAGCTCCTTTGGGAACCAATGCAAGTAACAAAACTTAATGACAAACAAAATGCTTCAATAAAGTAATTACATGATTCTGGGGTGTACATTGCAATTATGAAATTTATATCACATTTTTGGGGCGGACTATACTTGAATGTACCTTCAAGTATAGTCTCCCCAAGGGGAGAGGGCATTAATACTTGAATTGATCCATCTTGTTTTGTTTGGTGGGAAAAAAATTGAAATGGGCTAACAAATTGAAATAACAATGCTCTGGAGTAATATATTAGCCAATAGATTAGCCCTTGCGGAGCTTAACATCTGCATACATGTTACTGAACATGTCTGAAAATTGATTAGATGTCTCTCCAAGCTTTAGAAAACTTTGTAGAATTCCCGTTGTCATATGGCTGTTGGTCTTCCATAAACCCTCTTTTGCTTTTGGGTACATTTAATCACCAAGTTACCCTATGGCTACGCCATATAAGTACTAAAAAAAATAGGAAGGGGTCATCTCCTCTCACCAGCTTTTGCAGCATTGCATACAATCTGCCAAGAGTTTCCATGCGATCTGCGTGGTTGATCCTCCGGAGTTCCTCCTTGTCCTTTACACAATGTTACACAAATATCACCTTCTAAGCGAATAAGATGTTGAACAGCACTGACGAAAAAATCTTCCAGCAACTTTCTACATTTCTTAATGTTTGATTTGCCACCAGTATGCGGAAAATTAAATATTATTCTACCAAAGCTTTGATTTGAAAAATGCTGGGAGAGGTTCGTTGCATCTACTTCATGCAGAACATCTACATTTTCAAAGCTTTCGAGTTCTTTTAGGTTGTCCCTTGCAACTACATCTTGCTTCAACTTTTCACAGCTATCCAAAGATGTTAACACAAGCGGGGTGTTAAACCCACAATGACGAGATAATATTGCAAGAGACAGCGAAAAAGAAAAATTCCCGTCACCCACAACCAAGACACTGCGTTTAGAAAGGGATGTTATTTGGAAATCATCAGTGGAAGGATCAGCCTCATCCATATTTGAAAAGAGATGAGAACGACATTTACCCGCGCGCTACTCGAGGGTAGCTCGCGAAAGGGGTGTTTAGTCGGAGCAGCGACTTCATCTTTTAAATCCTATGTGGTATTTAGTTCTGTTTCTATTTCTCTCAATTCTCAAGATGTTAATTACCAGAGAGGTATGGTTTATGTATTGAGATTTTTATATTGTAAGAAATGCGCAATTATCTGTAGAGTTTTGCCGTTTGCCGAGACCCGAAAGCTTTGCTCAAGATTGTTCTACAGTCTACTGCTGACCACTTCTCCCCAACCGATGGCTGTAAATGAAAACAGGATTCTTGCTGTGGTGAAACATGCCATCCCACCATTGCTGGAGACAAAGTACAAGGGCCAAGCAGGACGAATTGGTGTTGTTGGCGGTTCAAGAGAGTATGTTAAACCGTTTATTTCATTGATATATGTTAAGAACATAGTTTAGCATGTAAGTAATTATTAATTTATACTGAATAACAACATCAACTATAATTAAGTCGTTTTCCCTGGAGGTCCAGTAGGCAGTAAGAGGAAACCAGCCTTTGTTGCACAGTCTAATGAAAGTAGCACTGTACCACGTATGTCCCAAGCTTTTATGTCATACTCATAGTTTCTAACAGCAACTTCAATATAAAACTACTGTAACACTAGTTTAATCCCAGGACCTCAACCCCTTTTAAAGTGACAATTTTCTTAGTTTTGTTTGAAAGGACAAGTAAAATATTGAAGAATGGTGTTAACAGTACTTCCATTACATGTTTCATTTTTAAGTAACTGGTAATAGGTATTTATCATGACATGCAAATGAGATGCAATACAGTGTATGATGGATGTGTTATATTAGGAAAAACAGTATTGTAACAAATTTTAAATTCCATATTTCTTTGAAGCTGTTTGGCAAAATCACTCAAAACTTTGACACGTACATGTATACAGTACATAAAATCAATCTAACTCCTTCTCGGTGCCACAGGGGACTTCTGGCAGTGAAAGGGTTGAAGAACAAGCATTAAATTATACTTATGTTGTGGTAACAGACTGGGAAACAGATCTTTGAGCTGTAATGGTAGAATTTTTTGGTTTCAGCACTGTTAGACAATATGCTCCATGTCATATTTATCATACAGCCATTTCCTCAACATACTGTATATTAATAAACAGAACAGGGTTTTATTTTATAAACTAAGAGATTCAGTTCCTAAACTGTTACTATGACTACAGTTTAATTGTAAACATGTCTGACTCTGGTGATTCTGTTTACTATATTTATGGTAGATACAATGTTTCTAGTGATTTAGTAAATTAAATTTGAAGAAATACCAAATTTTAGATTTGTTACAATGCTATGCTGCTTTTCCTATTACAGCATCATGATATACATGTACCATACTTCATTAGCAGATTATAAAAAATAACTCAAAACCAATGCCATTCTCTGTTATTTTAAGTATCCTTTCAATTAGAATGGGACAACAATTAGGAATAAATATACTGTACCTGCCAATGTGCACCCTTGCCAGTTAATGACTTAATACTGTACTTTATCACTTGATTATTATTGGCTAGATTATGCAAGTGCCAAACAAACCTAATTTTAGTGTTCATCATTCTCTTACAGTGTAAGAGAATATTGTGTAAGACTTACACAATACCACTAACTTTGTTTCAAGGCATTCTTAGCCTTGGCTATTCCCAAGATTTCTGGTTATTAAATTTTTGGTAATATTTTCCATGAGTCCATAACAGCAGAACATGCAGTTTGTTACTTCTGTTTCTTTATTTAGATACACTGGTGCTCCATATTTTGCTGCTATTTCTGCTCTGAAGACAGTAAGTTGAAACACTTTTGGACAGTTTTGAAAATGAAGACACATTTTCTAATATGTTTTAACAAACTTTATTTTTCACAAGATACACCTCACGCTTTTGACTCGACAGGCTTAGCACATGTCACATTTTGTCTAGAAAAAATAAAACATATTCCAAAGAATAATGTCATCTTGAAAACTCAAGATATGAGTCAATACAAGACAAAAATATTGTTGAAACTGTGATATTTTGACTTTATTTCAAAGTCATCTTCAGACAGAATGATATTAAAATAACTTGCCAGAGTCTATATACAGGAGGTGCGACCAATCCCTATTTACATGCTGAGATGTAAGTAAGGATTACACTATGATGCTAATTAGAAATTATCACCACCATGAATAAAGTGGTTGAGCATAAACAATAGAAGTATCGGGCTAACAAAATAACCAGTGTGCATAATATCTAAATAAAAAGGCTGAGTTCTTTGGTAGCTTTAAGCCCAGAATTAAGCTCAGGTTGAGTTCTTTGCTAGCTTTAAGCCCAGAATTAAGCTCAGGTTTATTAAACTTAATGTGGAGTGCTTCAATTATTAGAAGTTTATTGGCAATAATTGACACAATTATTCTCTACCCGAGTTCATTTTTATACTTAAGCTAAGTTTGTTGGTGTTAGTAGACTTACTCATATAAAGAATTTTATAGTTATTAAAGATTAAGTTTTTACTGGAGGTAGATATGTTAGAAGATAGGGAAGGTAATGAAGTGAGCGTGTTCACATTCGAGAAAGTGCTGGGCAACAGTACTGGTGTTATGTTGAGTAGAATGTTCAGAAAGACGTTTGTGAAGACAAATACCTATATATGTTTTGTTGTAGCCAGGACAAGTAATTTGGTAGACGAAATTATTGCGAGACATTTCCGGAATCTTATGTTTATTAGAAATAAAATGGGATACTTTTTTCGTGTCATAAATAACGATAAATTTAACGGGTTGATCAAAAGAAACAAACTGGTATCCTTCTAGTAATAGTTGTTTGGGAATGTTTTGGATGTGTGAAGAGTCTGAAAGTGTGAACTTATTTACAGTTAGCGGGTTTAATAACGAAGAAAGAAATCTACGGACATTGTAATGTGGAGTGTTAATCGTGTCAATTATTGGCCGAAATTTGGGATGAGAAGAAAATGTCTTGTGTGTTTTAGGTAAACTATGTGCTCGACCGAAATGTGCTGCCTTAGTACGTAGAAAACTGTAATCACTGTCAGTAATTTCGCCTCGTTTGTTAGATAAACCGTGTGCGCCTCGAGCACATGGTTTGCCTAAAACACACAAAACAATTTCTTCTCTTCGCACATTTCGGCCAATTATTGACACGATCAACACTCCACATTACAATGTCGGTAGATTTCTTTCTTCGCTATTAAACTCGCTAACTGTAAATGAGTTCACACTTTCAGACTCTTTCGACGCTGTTACACACATCCAAAACATTCCCAGACAGCTATCACTACAAGGATACCAGTTTGTTTCTTTTGACGTTGAATCATAGACCGAATTTATGACGAAAACTTATTAAATACCACTCTAACGAAACGCACTTTGAAAAAACTGATTTTGGATTGCTGCAGTAAAACTACCTTTTCTTTTAATAACCACTTATATGAACAAATTGACGGTGTATCCATGGGATCGTCACTAGGACCTATCTTGGCTAACATCGTACCACCTGAGTTTGAACTGATTATAGTTTCAGATCTCGTTTATAGCGGTATCAAAATTTTACCAGCGATATGTTGACGATACTCTCCTTTTGATTAAACCTTCCAACATCCCAATGGTTTTGACTAAATTTTACAAATTTGATAAAAACTTAAAATTTACAGTTGATACTTTTCCTGATGGTAATATCCATTTTTTTGAACATTAAAATTTCGGTTGATGGTACTGACGTTTATCGTAAAGATACTCACGCTGGGCAGTATACACACTTTACAAGCTTTGAACCTTTTTCATGTAAAACTGCCAGGATAAAGTCTCTTTTTAACTGCGCTTTTAAAATTTGTACCTCGAGAAAGCTTTTTAACAACTAAATCAGTTTTCCAAACTCTTGTATGTCGTGGAATGGTTATCCCAACTGCGTAAAATATTTTCTAATTGATAAATACAACGCTTCTATTTCTTCAACGAATAGGTGTTTCCTATTTTGTTCCCGATGTTGATAATTTACCCAAAATGTGGGTGCGCAGTCCTTTCCTTGGTAAACAAGGTGAAAATCTAGCTAAATCATGCATTTCGAAAATACGGCGTCATCTCAATCAACCCGTTAAGACACGAAAAAAGTCTCCTATTTTATTTCTAACAAAGATAAGATTCCGGAAATGTCTTGTAATAATGTCTTCTACCAAATTACTTGTCCTGGCTACAACAAAACGAATATACAGCAGGTAAAATCGGCCGTTGTCTTCACAAACGTCTTTCTGAACATTCTACTCAACATAACACCAGTGCGGTTGCCGTACAGGCAGTACATATGACAACCTGCACCCTAGCACACCATCTGAGTCGTGGTAGCTCAATGGTTAGAGCGTCTCACCGGTCATCAGAAGGTTGGGGGTTCGATTCCCGTCTAGGGCTCAGAAATCGTTTTTCTGAGAGAACGAGCTTGACGAACGTCCACTTGTCGTCTGAGATTTATCCAGCTGCCACATGAACTAAGTTCGACATTAAGTAAAAACTTAATCTTTAATAACTATAAAATTCTTTATACGTGTTACTCTACTAACACCAATAAATTTCTATCAATTGAAGCACTCCACATTAAGTTTAATAAACCCAAGCTTAATTCTGGGCTTAAAGCTACCAAAGAACTCAGCCTTTTTATTTAGATATTATGCACACTGGTTATTTTGTTAGCCCGATACTTCTATTGTTTATGCTCAACCACTTTATTTGTGGTGGTGATAATTTCTAATTAGCATCATAGTGTAATCCCTACTTACATCTCAGCATGTAAATAGGGATTGGTCACACCTCCTGTATATAGACTCTGGCAAATTATTTTAATATCATTCTGTCCGAAGATGACTTTGAAATAAAATTGAAATATCAGTTTCAACTGATATTTTAACTTTTTGACTTGATTTGACTTGTATCTTGAGTTTTCAAGATGACCTTATTCTTTGGAATATGTTTTATTTTATACTTTTTGATGTCGGCTGGTCATGGTTTTTGTGTAAATGGCCTTGCTCTCATTTAGTTAAAAGAAGAGAAGTACAGTAAACAAGCTAACAGTTTTTGACTGACAACACTAATTTCCTTCCTATGTGTGACCTATGTCTTTCCTTGGATGATCCATTATATTAGTTTCTAAGTTTTTATATACATTACATTTGCATTATATAAGTTGTTAATTAAAAAAGAGGTGTAATGAAACAATTTCATACGTTTTCATGTTCAGTCAACTCCCTCTTTTGTCCTTGCTCACAGTGTTTCAGATTAATTTACTAAACATTTAAAAAGATCTTTTTCTAGAAAAATTCTACAAAAATTGAAAAAATTTGATTTAGGGCCCTGTCTGTTTTTAACTGAAATACATCACTATGTGTACTGTAAATACTTATAGTGCTACATACAGTATTAATATTCTACAGGTATATTTTCCAAATGGCCTCATTTACTGGTATTTGATCATATTCAAGAGTTTTTGTATGTGGATAATTTTAGAGAAGAATGTTTTAAATAAAAAGTACTAAATTTTATACAAAATTGTTATTCATTGTTTTGTTCTAATTTAATTTATTTTAATTTATTCAAGGGTTGTGATCTTTCCCACGTGTTTTGTTCAAATGGCGCATCACAAGTTCTAAAGTCATACAGCCCAGAATTAATTGTTCATCCACTTCTGTAAGTGTTGTGTAGGTGCAAAGTTGATCGCTCATTAAAGACATTTTAAGAGCCCCTGCCAAGGACCAAACCATCACTTACTAATCACTGCTGCTTTACACTGCAACTTTATTTGACTGCATGACGGGAAGTTCTTAGATTTCAGCTGTAATGGTCACAAAATTTCTTAATTTTTTTCTTTTTCTGCATTTTTACTTGCTCAAGAGCATGAATATTTACATTTAAATTCCACATGATAGTTACAGTAGATCTCTGTTGAAAACTAAACATCATCCTTTTATTGAAATAATTTATTTCATGAACTAATTACAGAAAGCTTAAAGAAATCATACATAAAATATTAAGATACAGTTCTAAGTGAATTATTTAAATTGATGTCACACAGCTAGCTCATCAGATTGAGAATGGAAGAAACTTTGATGAAACCTTCTAACTTTGCAAAAGCACACTCATAAGTATTCCTAAGCAAGACCAGAGGTACTGTTACACATATATTAAATGTCTAAGCTTCATAATGTTTTTAAAACAATTTCTTGACAAAGTAGTCAAAACCTGATTGATGTTGATCATCCACAATTTTCAAACTGTTGTGATGAAGTTAAGAACAAGCGGAATTTGCTGACTTAGCAAACAATAAGAGTGGGGAAAAGGCGAGCGAGAGACTGGTGAAAGGGAGTTAATTTTAGTTGTTGTGATTATGGTTGATTATTCGTAAGCTAAATTGGCGGTAAACTGAGTAAACATTGGGGTTCATATTGATATAGAAAGGACAAGCTATTCTCAAGTGAAGAGTTCGAGTTAGCTGGCTGTGTATATAGTGTAATAAAGATGTAAATAAATGGAATCAACTGACGTGATTTATTTGGTGTTGCTGGGATAAACTGACATTTCCCCGCACTGAAAGTGGCGACCCCGGCAGGATTACAGGAGAATTTGCTTGAGATTTTGGGATCATACAGCCTTCACGAAAGTGACTAATGCAGGTTGGTGTTCTACACACTTTTTACGTGATTGATTGCCGCTATAAGAACTTAAACTTCAAGAGATTATTTACGAGTGATTTGCCTTCCATGACAAGTGAACTATCGTGATTGGAACTAACTATTAAGCTGCAAGAGGATTGTCTAGAACGCTACCGAGTAATAAGAATAACAGGTATATCTGACTGCGAACTAACTACGTATTTGGGTGAACTGATTGTTGACAAGGAACATTCATTGTGAAGAGTGATAATATAACAGTGACCGGTAATTATTCCAAAGGAGACTATAATTATTACTAGAACCATGGCAACCGAAGAAAAACACGAAAAATGGCTGGCTCTAGAGAAAATAAGGCTGGCAGAGGCTGATGAGCTTTTGGCTACAAACAGCCAAGACGACGTAGCACTGACTTACGAAAAAATTGGATGCTCAATAAAGCGCCTCGAACAATCAAACGATGAGACCCTGCAATCCTTAATAGACAGTGACCAGAGTTTAGAGCACATTCGTGAATGGTCAGAAAAGCAGAAGAATTGCATTGCAGCGTTCCGCAAATCGAGGAATCATTGCAAGCAGCTACTGGACGAACTTCAGAGACAGGGCCGTGAAGAGAAACTACAACGGGAACTCGAGGACCAGAGGAGAATCAATGAGGAACAAGCGAAGTTTCGGGTTCAGCAACAGAAGGAAACGGAGGAAGCAATGATCCGGCAGCAACGCGCCGAGGAAGAATGGTTTAAGCGAAAACTGCAACTGCAGAAACAAAGCGAGGAGGTGGGCACCGAGAACGCTACGCCAAAGAAGAAACAGCAAACTGTAAAGCTACAGAAGTATACTATCACACCATTTTCGGGAGATTACAAGGACTGGCTCCGATTCTGGAACCAGTTCACAGTGGAAGTCGATGAATCAACGGTCTCAGAAATCAGTAAGTTTCATTACCTCTTGGAATTGGTGAAGGATAAACCACGATATGACGTTCTGGGGTTACCACACACAGCAGATGGTTACAGGGAAGCCAAGCGTATACAAGTGGAGAATTATGGGAAGGACAGCAAAGTCCACAAGGCATTAATAAAGGATTTGGAAAGCCTTCATACAGTGACCAATATTCACAAGCTCGACTCGATTCACGACTTCTACAACAACTTATCGAGGGTCGTTAGGACGCTTTCCACAATGAGAAAATGAGAAAATATGTGGATCGAAACCCACTGCACGCCCAGGACAACGAAGACAAGGGCAGCAAGGGCGATAACAAATCCAGTTGGAAAAATCGTGACAAACTTTTATTTGGCAAAGGGGGTGGTGGACACAAGCGAGTGAAATGCATCTAATGTGACTCGATAGAGCACACAGGTCTCAAATGCACGAAAGTTTTGGATATTGCTGGTCGACGCGAGATACTGAAGCGAAAGAAACCCTGTTTTAACTGTACGACACCCGGGCATCTAGCGTCAACGTGCCGAGCCGATGATGCAGAAGCATCATACGTCAATATGTCAACAACAGGAAAAATCTTCGCTGGATGGGATGGGTAACAGCCTGATGGAAAAGAGTATGAGCAGTACTCTACGGAACATTTCTGTCATCCATCCTACGTTGCATGCGAATTTTGGAGGAGAGAAAGTGCGGCTCATGGTCGATACCGGCGCGAGCAGTTCGTATATATGCAGCGATCTCATCACTGGTTAAGATTACGGCCTGTCAGGAAGGAAAAACGTTGCATTGAGCTGATGTACGGAGTGATGAGCAAAATCGTTGAAATTTACCAAGTGACAGTGGAGTCAACCGTGGTGGACGGATTCAAGATCGACCTGGAATGCATTAATGCCGAAAAGGACATACTAACTCAACTTTCAAATCCAAATGTTAGCGATCTAAAGAGAAGATATCCGCGACTTTGACGTCTACAGTTTTGCGAAGAGGAGACAACCAGGGGTGGCATGCCTGTACACATTATACTCGGAGTTGCGGACTTCCAACGAATCAAATCAAGCGAACAGCCAATATTGGGTGACAAGCCAGACAGAGATCCAGGTGCGGAATTTACGATGTAGGGATGGACATTATATGGTGGTGCACAGATGGGTGAGCATCCAGATAAGCAATTCTTGCTACACACGGGACAGGAGGAGTTCGAGCACTTGTGCAGTGTAGACGTTCTTGGTGTCACAGATTCTGTGGACGCACCAACGCTTGAGCACCAAGACTTTAAGGAGCAGCTTGTTCAAAACAACGAAGGATACTACGAAACGAAGCTGCCATGGAAGCTTGGACATATGCCTCTACCAGAAAACAGGAAATTGTCGATGGCCAGACTTCACAGCGTCACGCGGAGACTGGAAAGAGTTAAAAGGCTAAAAGTCTACGATGACATCATGCAGGAACAGTTAAGAGAAGGAGTCATTGAGCCTATTCCTGATCAGCCTGCGGGGGAGGTAATTCACTACGTTCCTCACCAACCGGTGATAAGGGAGCAGGCTGAATCAACAAAAATGCGTATTATATACGACTGCTTATCAAAGCCAGATGATACTACACCGTCTCTGAATGACTGCTTGGAAACGGGTCCATCTTTGCAGCCTTTCCTCTTTGATATTCTTCTTTGCTCCCGATTTCGAAGGTTTTACATCACTGGGGATTTGAAAAAGGCGTTTCTTCAAATTATAGTAAAAGAGTGCGACCGTGATGCGCAGCGGATGAATTGGTACAACAGTTTGAAAGATCGGGTAGTAACCGAGTACAGGTTCACGCG
Source organism: Nanipora kamurai (assembly GCA_036872915.1). Classification (NCBI taxonomy): domain Eukaryota; kingdom Metazoa; phylum Cnidaria; class Anthozoa; order Scleralcyonacea; family Helioporidae; genus Nanipora; species Nanipora kamurai. Next base: position 5,246 of record JBAHVQ010073242.1, on the reverse strand, counting down.
TGTTATATTTGGAGCCACATCTAGCCCATACATACTGGGAGCAACACTTCAGAGACATTTGGAAGGATATGAGGACACGTATACAGATACAGTCCAGACTCTGAGGGATGACACTTATGTTGATGACATACAAGGTGGTGGCGACTCGGAGCAAGACGTAGTTCGATTCAAGGAAGAGGCTAAAACAATTATGACAGCTGCTGGGTTCGAATTGCATAAATGGCACAGTAACGTGCGGTCCATGGAGTCGACAAGCAACTCGAAGGAGAACGAACAGACCTACGCCAAGATGCTTGTCGGAAACCCGAAAACAAATGAGACCAGGATCCTGGGGCTACCATGGAACAAGTCGGAGGATAGCATGACCATCTCCTTCGAGCCTTGCTTAAAGATCAAGGAGCCAATCACCAAACGAAAGATGTTTGCAGCCATTAACAGCGTCTACGATGTCCTGGGATGGTCTTCACCGGTTATGATCAACGCAAAAGTGATATTCGGAGATACGTGCTTGCGGAAGACACACTGGGATGAGCGTCTACCACCAGATATTGAACAGAATTGGCTCGCGTGGATCAAGAGGTTGCAACAACAAAGCTTCATCACTGTACCTCGGAGTGTGGCATCACACCACGATAGCCATTTTGAGATTCATGTATTCTCGGACGCGAGCAAGGTGGCGGTGTGTGCTTCGATTTACGCTGTAGAGTATCAAGGATCCACACCTGTCAATCAAACATTGTTGGTAGCCAAGTCAAGAATTGCTCCAAAGCACATAAGCATCCCACGTCTGGAATTGGTAGCTGCTCTGACACTTGCCAAGCTACAGAGTAACATGATGAAAGCACTGAAGTCTAGGCCAATTCGGTCCGTACACAACTGGGTGGACAGTATGACCGTACTCTACTGGCTCGCAAACAAAGGCACATGGTCGGTTTTCGTACGACATCGGATCAAGAAGGTGAGGGAACTGGGAGACGCAGAATGGCGACACGTTCCATCGACTGTCAACCCAAGCGACCTGGGAACTAGAGGGGCTTCACCAAACAAGCTCGGAAGTCTGTGGTTCAAAGGACCAGATTGGCTGTCGGACCGTGACCAATGGCCAGAGCAACCAGAAATCGACGAGACAAAAGAAGCCGCGGAAGAGATGATCGCTAAGCGGACTTCGCTAAGGACGGTGATTGAACGTGATCAAAAGATGATTGACGACATGCTGGCCAAGTTCACTTACCTCAAACTTCTACGAGTGACAGCCTTTATTCTCAGATTTGCAAGAAATTCAAGGGGAGAGAAGCTCAAGGGTCCATTGACTACGGAGGAAATCACAAATGCAGAGAACGCATGGGTACGCGTCAGTTAGTTGAGCCTACCAACAGACCACGGCTACACCTTACGTAAAGACGAAAAGGGACTATGGATGGGCGAGTTCCTGGATACAATCCGATCTTCATACCAAGAAATTGCCAGTTCGACCGACTACTGGTACGCTACTTCCATGAAGAAACTAGTCACGGGGGAGTATCTTCAACCATGGCAAAGACGAGAGAGAGGTTTTGGATACCGCGACTACAGACCCTGGTGAAGAGCACTATTTATATTTGCAACACGTGCAGGAAAGTCCGAGCAAAGCCATTGAAGCTACCAACAACAGCGCCTTTGCCGATATTCAGGACGGAGATGACGGAGCCGTTTGCTGTGACCGGAGTGGATTTTGCCGGTCCTTTACTATACCGAGCTCGAAAGAATCCGACACGGAAAGCATATGTGGCGCTTTACACGTGTGCCACGACGAGAGCTGTTCAACTCAAACTGAGTAAGAGCACGAGTGGAGACGACTTCAAAACGGGGCTGAAAGAGTTCGTTGCCAGAAGAGGGACACCAGAATAGATGGTAAGCGACAATGCATTGACCTTCAAAGCAACCAAGCAGTGGCTCGAACTTCTCCTGGAAGACTCGGACTTGTTTAACTACCTAACAACGCAGCGCATCACGTGGAAATTCAGTCTGTCTAGGGCCCCATGGTGGGGTGGGTTTTACGAGAGATTGATTGGAATAATGAAGTCGAGTCTATCGAAAGTTATCGGACGTGCATTGCTTACATATAGAGAGCTCTAAGAAGTTTTACTCGACGTCGAATGTTTCATGAACAATCGTCCTCTTTGTTATCAAGGGGAGGAATTCGAGGAACCGTTCATCACCCCAAACCTACTTCTCCGAGGTAGACCGGCTAAATTCTTGGAGGAAAATCTCGACGTGATAGATGAGAAGAGGGCAGTGACGAAACGAATGAAATACCTGAAGATGTGCCGAGACCATCTCAGAAAACGTTGGCTAACGGAGTATAATCTCGCACTAGAGGAGAGACATTCCAAGGTTTTCAACAAGGAGGAAGGTTTACCTTCCAAGGATTCGGTTGTCCTTATTACGGATAACAGTAAAATCAAGTTAAAATGGCGCATCGGACGGATTGTTGACGTGATCAGAGGGCGTGATGGAGTATTGAGAGGATACAAGATAAAGACAGGGAACGGATACGTCGTCGAGAGACCAGTTCAGTTAGTTTGCGATCTCGAAATCAGCGGATCCACTCACGAAGCGGTCAACAAAAGGGAAGGGAAAACAACATCCGGGGATTCAAACGAAGGAGCAGGTGGCAACCGGCGTCGAAAAGATGGGTCGAGTACCCAGGCTAGGCGTTTAAGAAAAGCAAAAACGGCTGCAATCAACAGAATGGCCGGAATTGCATTTAACGAAGAAGATGATTAGACTCTTAGAACGAACGGCATTAAAGCTGCTATTATGGCACTTTAATGGGGGGAGTGTGTGATGAAGTTAAGAACAAGCGGAATTTGCTGACTTAGCAAACAATAAGCGTGGGAAAAGGCGAGCGAGAGACTGGTGAAAGGGAGTTAATTTTAGTTGTTGTGATTATGGTTGATTATTCGTAAGCTAAATTGGCGGTAAACTGAGTAAACATTGGGGTTCATATTGATATAGAAAGGACAAGCTATTCTCAAGTGAAGAGTTCGAGTTAGCTGGCTGTGTATATAGTGTAATAAAGATGTAAATAAATGGAATCAACTGACGTGATTTATTTGGTGTTGCTGGGATAAACTGACATTTCCCCACACTGTTATACAAGTAATATACACTAGTCTTATGTTTGATTTAATATCCAATATCATTCATACAACACAAAACATGTGCATGTACAATTGTCATGTAATGTAGATACATCAACTTTAAATTCTTGGTTCAGGCTATTAGTGCAGATTTAAAATTCTATGTACTGTTATAATTTTTCAAATTTTTCGAATAGTACAATTAGACTTCTTCAGTATGGTATGTAATTTCATATGGGGCCTCCATAACTAAAATCACTTTTGTAAATGATGTGATTTGCTCATTATTATATTAGTAAATCTATCTTTAGACTTTACTGCCTGAAAAATTATTGAAATTCAAGATTCTTGAGAGTAAAGATCAGTTACAGTGGGGGCCAAAAGTATGAGTCCACTGGCCATTTTCCGAAAGATAGGGGAAAAATTTTTTTCTGCAAAATATAATTATAGTGTTTGGTGTTGGGAGCATGCGTATTGTTGCCTGCATTTCTCTCCTACATTGTTGCTGTTAATTTTTGCCTCATTAATTGATAAAGTAAGGTAAATCAAGTGTCTGTAGGACCTGTACAAAAGATGGCTAAAGATCTAAGTGAAGGAGTGAGAGGACAAATTACTGCACTGAGTAACGAAGGTTTGTCACAACGGAAAGTTGCTGAAAAAGTAGGTGTGACAAAACCTGCTGTGCAGCAGCAAACGTTGGAAAGGTTTAAGGAAACAAAATCATATGCTACAAAACAAAGGTCCGGTAGACAAAGGTGTAATTCGTCACAAGAGGATCGATATATCAAGATTACCTCATTGCATGACATGACTGTCTCTGCTGATAACATTAAGTCCGCGATTAACAACACTTGAGAAAAACCAATAAGCAGAACAACAGTTAGAAGAAGATTAGCTGAGTCTGGTCTTAATGAAAGAGTGGCAGTTTCGAAACCATTACTACGAGCTCAGAACAAACGCAAGAGATTGTTATGGGCAAAGAAATTCCAATATTTTAGCATGGAAGACTGGAAAAAAGTTCTTTTTACGAATGACTCCATATTTCAGCTTTATGAAAATAGCTGACGTGTTTATGTTAGACGGAGACCTGACGACAAATTTTTAAACCAGTGCATCAAGTCCACAGTAAAACATGGTGGTGGGAATATTAAAGTGTGGGGTTGCTTTAGTTATAATGGAGTTGGTGATCTATACCAGGCATGCTATACCGTCAGGGTTAAGATTGTGTGGAAGGGGATTTATTTTGCAGCAAGATAATAACCCCAAACACACTTCCCTGTTATGCAAAAATTATATAAAAAAGAAAGACCAAGGTGAGCTTGTGATTATGGATTTTCCTCCTCAATCCCCTGACCTTAACCCCATTAAACACTTATGGGATCATTTAAAAAGAGAGAAAGTGAGGCATGCAGTTACGAGCCAAGGTGCATTATGGGAAGTTATCAGCGGAAGTTGGAGCAACATTAAACTAGCAGTAATTCACAAACTTGTTGAGTCCATGCCACGAGTAACGGAAGTTTTAAAAGCCAAAGGAGGACACATGAAGTATTGAGTAATTTAGTAGTCGTTGGCAACAGTGTTGATAAATAATAACCAATGCTCGAAATAGTAATATAGTTTTGTTATTGCTTTGAGTGAAAGTATCGAATACAATTAAAAAATATCTGTTCAATACTTGACTGGACTAATACTTTTGGCCCCCACTGTATGTTGTATTTTACAATAAAGTTTTGGATTTTTGCTAAAGTGATGTTCAAAACTTGTTGTATGCAGGGGGGTGAGAAAAAGTAGCTTTGCAAAACATAAAATAGCTTTAGGTTGAAGAATCTACCGAGGCCATTACTGGCTTTGAATACAAAAATTTAAATTCGAGCCCTGACTCTTAGCAGTTAACACATTCAGGTTTTTTGTGTCAATTTTTCAGTGTATAAAGGAAAAATTCTTACCTTTCAAATTCTCTAATTCTTTCCTCTATTTTCCACCTCAACCTATTAAAAAATAGGTACGCCAGGCGTACATGTATCTGCGCTGATTTGGAATGATGACTGAGCTGACCACTGATATACAGATTTAGCACGTGAACTTTTGGAAAATATAAATGAAATAGTATGGCGGAAGGGGAAT
>JBAHVQ010073025.1:0-27418 GCA_036872915.1 Nanipora kamurai | reverse complement strand
ACTTCGCACTGAAGATGGCATAGGTATGCTGAAACATGTTTGCTTTTAAAATAAAAAGAATTGTCGTTTATTTAAAATGTCTATTGACTATTGTGCTACTACGCGTTTACATTATTATAATTATAATTGTATCATGATATAAATATAACAAAATTTAAAAAATAATAGTAATGATAATAACAAAATTCCATAAACCTTTTAAATCCCGAGGGTAATTTATTTCAAGCAGGTTAGAGGGACTGAAAGGAATGGGGTAGGTTTAATAGAGAGAAAGGGCCTATTTAACTTCGGAAAATTCCTGTAGATTATCAGTTTACTACCTTTTTTGTAATTGATAAACTTCAAAATATTGCTACAATTAAGCATAAATGTTAAAAATAACATCTACGATAAGTATGATGTCACTCAAATCTGCATGTCAGAAAACACTTGTCCTCATTCAGAGCAAGAAAAAGAGTACCGGTAACTTTAGTCGTGTTCCACCTTTTTTCCGAATTGCTAAGTTAAATTTTTCCTGTAATACTGTCTGACATTTACTGTTTTGATTGTGACAGAAAAAGGGAAAGGGTGAGGGGCACTTAAAAGAGAAAGTCTTAATAAATTTCTTGCTTCAAAAAGGCAAGCTTATGAGATGTTTGGCCCATTAAATTGAGAAGAACGGAGCGGTGGTAAAGTGTATTGGAATAACGTAGGACGCTTTTAAAACTCAATTTAACAATCACAGACACTCCTTTTCGAACAGGAATCACCGCTCTAATACTGGGCTGTCTACAGACATCTCGGATTTGAAGGTTGAAAACATTCCTTACGAATTCAAGTGTTCGAACTTAAAAAGGGCAAGCCCGTACCGAAATGGAAATTTAAAATGCAACTTATGCCTGCATGAACAATTGTACATATTCTTAAAGGCCGCAAAGGGACCACTCGAACCAAAATATCAGAACTGTTTGCAAAGTGCCGTCATGAGTGCAAGCTTTTTGCATCTGATTTAAGGCCTTCGTAGTTTTGAACCTCCATATAATTTTGTTTTTAGTATTTAAATTAGACCTTTCTTGAGCTTTTAGTTGTCTGATGATCGCCAGCAAAAGCTGAGTGTGAAACTCGAGTAGCAGAATGTAAATAATTTTTAACCGTCTTAGCACTTGTTCACTTATAGTACTGTTTAATTTGTATATTCACACTAAATACTGTACAAAATGAATATAAGTTAGAGTTTATATAAATTTTAATGTTTTAGACCAGCCCGTTTCCCTCAGTTCATACCTGATGATGATCGCCTAGATCGAAAACGTTCGTTTTAATTTTCAATTTTTGATAAAGGTGTTTTAACGTTTTACTATAATAACTTATGTGGCGAAAAGTATCTGAAAATACTAATTAATAATCCATTAAACTATCAAAAATCTCTTAAATTCAAACCATTGGGGCAAACGACTTCGATTTGTACGCCGAAAACCCCTTTCTATCAGTTGGTTCCTTAACATTAGTCTTGTCAACAATCTTTACAGCCATATCAGCAATTCCCTTATGACCCTCTTCATAAAAATGGGCATACAAAAGTTCACTCGCTATCCCTCTCTGATCTTCCCCATACCTATAAATTCTGCTCTTGTGGTTGTTAAACCTATCCATAAAAGACGTAATAGTACTCCCAATATAATTCCTTTTACAATTCTTACAAGAAATAATAGTACTCTCAGTATAATAATCATGGTATCTGTTGGGCGTAGTGATTTAAAAAAACTTTTCCAGTTTGCAACCTCATACACGCGTTTTTTATTTAACGGAACTTTCAATGATCAAGCTGACGGAGTCGCAATAGGATCTCCACTTGCACCTGTCCTAGCCAACTTATTTATGGGACATAACAAAAGTCATGGTTACAAAATTACGATGGAGTAAAACCACTTCATTACCGACCATATGTGGATGATATTTTTTGTATTTTCAATTGCAAAGAAGAAGCGACTAATTTTCTTCACTACACAAACAACTGCCATCCCAATATCTCCTTCACAATGGAAAAAGAAAAAGAAGATCGACTGGCTTTTCTTTATGTCTTAATCTCGAAAACTGAAACTGCTACTTGCTGGACCTCTGTTTTCCACAAAGAGAACTTACAACGGACTATTGATGAATTTTTTCAGTTTTACTTCATTTACATATAAAGTTGCCCTCGTCAAAACACTCATAGACCGGACATTCCGAATAAACAACAGCACTCAAGGTTTCAGTGCCAATCTTCAAGAACTGGCAAGAGCTTTAATTAAAAATCAATTTCCAAGACTCCTGATCAGTAAAATAAAAAATATATATATCTCCGTCAAGCTAACCAAGATCAAACACGTACGAATAACCGGACAACAATTCCTGAAGCTGCATTGGTCAGATATTACAAACTTCCATTCATTGGCAAATACTCCGTCATAACTCAGAACAAGATTCGTCAAATAATTAAACGCTACTGCAAAAACATCGATGCTAAATTAGTATTCATTGCATTCACAATCAGCAACCCCTTTGGTAAAAAAGACAGGATTCCGCCTCTGTTACGATCTCACGTAATCAACCGCTTGAGAAAGAGAGAGAGAGAGAGAGAGAAAAAAAGGGAAAGAGGGAATAAGAAAGAGAGAGAGAGAAAGAGAGAGAGACATACAGACAGACAGAGAGCGACAAAAAGGGTGGGATGTATTGCACTGTTCATGCGCATGTTCAACAAAGGAGAATGGTTCGTAGTTTATCTCACACAGATCTGCATGGCGCAGTTTTACTGGTCAAACTCATCTCACCAGTAAAACTGCGCCATGAAGATTTGAGTGAGATAAGCTACGAACCATTCTCCTTTGTTGAACTTATGCACAAGTAAACCAGCAGCCAGCAACCTTTCCTCGCTAAAGAAGTAAATTGCTTACAAACTGTCAACAACTCTGTTAAAAACTTTATGTCCAGATTTCCATGGTATCGGGGATACCGCCCCTTTATCAAGGTGGAAGAGCATGTGCTGTTAACAGCTGATAGAAGCAAATAAAATTGTCGGTTGATCATGAAATTTCCGCCCCTGGTCTCGTTTCAAATCAGAAGAATTCGGTAATTCAGAGACAGTCAGTTAGAAACATGCTAGTTGATAACCACTTAAATGGAAGAAGTCGTTCTTTTTCTAATGGAAGAAGTTATTCTAATTTTTACAAATTATTTAAGTAATATATATATATATAGTTTCGTATACAAAACCTGTATGTTCAAATTTTAATTCACCTGCACTAGCTGATGATATAAAATTCATCAGCACGCCACTAAGGACGACAGCAAACAACTCAGTCATTTTTGTTGGCCACTCATGAACAATCCCTCATCGTCTTCCAATACACAGCTGCCAAGAAACAAATTAAAAGACAACAAATTCGACAACTATGAATGCCCTAGTTATTCACCAAAGCAGTGGATGGATTGGTTGATTTAAGCAAGAATGTCCTGTTATATCGCAATCAGTATATGGCGAATTTTCTACTACAATAATTATAAACTAACATAACTTAACTATATAAGTATCTAGTGACCTCATTTTTAGTAAATATCACCTTAAGTGCTGTAGACCTTAAAGGAAGAACGCCGTAAAGTTATCTCACAAAAACTGGTGGCTGATCTTTGTCAATGAATCCCATTTTTCCAGTTGTTTTTTAAAAAGATATTTTTTCGCATATAAAATTTATATTGAGAATCTCTATGTTCCTTTATTTACAGCAGGTACTTTAGCCTTAGCAAAGCAGGTGATGTAAACGTTGAATTTATGACAATGATCGCAAGTAGAATATAGTTTACTTTAGAATAAAAAGTGAACATAAGAGCTTATTTTCTCTCAGCTGAAACTCTTAGTTGTTGTCGTTTTAAGATCATGGTGCATTGGATTTATTTCTCAAATGATTTACTTGATCAGTAAATCAAAATTCTTACTTACTCATTTTTCATATATATTATGGAAGTCTTCTTTGATCAGTAGAGGCTAAAATAAAAAACGGCTAGTACAGTGCAGGCTAAAATCTTCGTCAGAGCTAAAAGTTTCGACATGTAGTTGCAACATAATTTTTCAATGGATTTCTTCATAAGGCTTTGCCGACAGTTCAGCAGAGTAACCGAGCTTCTATTTTGGCCTTTGCTCAACATGAAGTCATACTCGATAGCTCAGTTCGTATAGACTAAATTTCCCCCCATTATTTCTTAGTAATATCTCGTGCGAAAGTGTTGCTGATAAAATTAGATTTAATTTAAAAGCAAATAAAATATCGTTTGATAATGAAAATTTTGTTACCAGGCCTCGTTTTAAATCAAACGAATAAGGTAATTTCGAGACGCCCTTTTCCTCTTTACGATTATAATTCGAAAGAAGCAGCGGGAGCTCGTAGTGCAATTAAATGCAATTCTAAGCTAGACCCCATTCAAGCTAGTTATCATGATTTTCTAAATCAACTAACCAAAGAGCAACAGCTTTCTTTTTCATGAGCACACTTCGCTTGAAAATAGCAGAACAGCACGTGAAGTAAGGGTGAAATTCGTCTAGGCGTCAAGGCTTCAAGGATGAAAAATATTTGTACTTTAAAACAGGAAAAGTAACCTGTCACACAATATGTTTGCCAAAACTCAGATCTAAACTCCTAAATAAATAATGATACCCGAAAAAAATTATTACATCATTCACTCTTTTGTATTCTTATCGGTCAACCGATAAATATCTTAGTAAATGGCACCTAAAAGTTGATATTTTGAGGAAAAAATCTCGTTTTAGTGATGTATCCATATGAAACAATAGTAAAATGTCAATGTTGGTTGTTTTTTCTTGAAGAAGCATAAACCTGGTTACTCTGCTTGGTTGATTAGGTGAGTAGAAAATTGGTGAACCGTAAAACACATCAACTTTACGTTCACATTAAGGTCAATAATGCTTGGTAAAAACTGTTTAAGAGCACATTGACAAAACTCATAGAAAACATCTTCTTATAAGGCGATTACTGTTCGGCTATCAAACGTATGTTAAAGGTATTTAATTGCCAGTTATTAAATTGTCCATGAAGTGGACAATTAATAAGCGCTAATATGTTTGCATTTTTTGCTATACGTTGCATAACCATTTCAACCTAAGAAATATCACAGCTGAGTTGCCATTCAATATTAAGTTCAAAGCTATTTAAATTTTGTATTGATGTGTTTATGCACCGTAATACGGAAAGAATGAGATGAAATACGACAGAAGGCCACTTTATAAGTCCGTTTATTTTCGAAACTTCTTTAAGGATTCAAATTGTTTCTACGTCCATTTTTGAATCTCAGTTTTCATACACATGTTTACTATTACATGTACATTTTCATACATACAGACTTACGCATACACGTGCTTGTTCATACACGAACACGTATGCGCACATGCATACGCATGCATAACAATGCATAACACTGGAGCTCTCAGACGCCAAAAAGATGAAAGAGAAACTGCATTACAGGTGCCTGGCTTTGCATCAAGCCAAGCGTATCTCAACTAACATCAACCTGGATATCAAACATATCCAACAAAGTTTCCAGAAAGCAGGATATCCAAAGCGTTTCATACCAACAACCGCAGATGCTTTCCTTAATCAACCAGAAGACAAATTAATCCCGGATTACCTCTTCGAAGAGGGGCCAAAGATTTACATAGATCTCCTGTATTGTAGGAAAAACGAGACTCTGAGTAAGAATTTCATTTCCAAACTCAATACTGCAACGAATTTCGAATATGTTTTCATAATTTTATCTCAAACTAGGAAGACAAAGAACCTTTTAACCTTAATGATAAGAATCACCGCAAATCCCACGTCGTCTACGAAAGTGAATAGGGACCTTAAGATATAAGACGTCACCTTCAACGACAACGTCGTTTGAAATTCCATCACTTAAAGAAACTACGGTTGATTAACCGCCGTGACTGAAACTTGTCGCTTGTTTTATGATTTCTAAAACTCTTCAGTTCTCCTAAAACGACTGTAGTCTCAGGTTAAATTCAATCTTAAGCGACAGATTTTGTCCCTTCGCGTTTTGAAGTCATCCTAAAAACGTGAAAAGGGTCTGATTGCCGTTGTATCCAGAATGACGAAGGCGTCAGATTACTCCAGAGACTTAAAACTATTAATTATATTTGTTTTGGATGAAAAATCTTTTATATGAATGGCGTCGTCGTTCAAGTTGACGTCGTACATCTTAAGGTCCACATTGCTTCAGCGCTGCGACCTACGCTGGCGAAACAATGAAACACTTTGCCATAAGAGCCGCTGAACATATCAGTCCCACAAATAATTCAGAGCAGGAACGACATCTCCGTGATAATCTAACGTACTTTTTTCCAGTGGAGAAGCCTGTGTTTTGCCCAACCAATATTTAACATGGGTTTAAAACCCGTCTCTTTAACTTCTTCCTGTCCGTATAGCTCCTCAGTGATCTATGGAGACATTAGTGTTTTACTCTGACTAACGCCAGACTAATTTTTAGCCTGTATATATTTAAACTAACATAAATGATAACAAATTTTAATCTTAATGCAGCCGTCTACTTTACCTTAAATTTACTGGTATTTGTAGGCGTCAATCCAATGATACTTGGATTCTGTCATCTTTGTCAGATAACTCTTGTTTTCCAAAACATGTAAAACATCTTTTTATGTTGATTTTAGATGCTTTTCAGAGTGGCTGGTTTTCAAAATTTCGAAGAGGTTATCTAAAGATTTCTAAGACTTTCTTCAAAAAGGGAGCAATGTTCGACCGTTAGATTTGAATATACTCTCGATTATTTTAACGAGTTTAAGACATAATAGGCCGTTTGCAGCTAGCTAAAAATAACTCAGAACAATGGAAAACTGGAGAGCATGGAGAACAGTGGGATTTCCAAAACAAAGAAAAACACAATGTACCGGATTTCACTTGCTCTCCAGATTTTGTTATGCAAAGTGTTTTTGACCTAGCTGCAAAAGGCCTATTGTTGATGTCCCTACGTTATAATCTCTAAGTGTACCCATTTACGAAAACACTTTATCATTGTAGACTACTTCAGAACCATTCTCGGGGTAAAATGAAACGATAAATTCATAATTAGCCTACATTGTTGAAGTCAACGGAAAAAGTTGACCCGAGCAGGATTTGAACTCGCACCTTCGGGAATCCAGTCCGCAGGTCTACCTGTTGAGCTATCGAGTCTGCAGGGACTGGAGGCGAGTTAATATCCAATTTAAGTGCACGAGATATTGTCGCGACAACTTAACGCTATCCACAGATGGATGTGCAGTGTTTCAATTCTATGAATTGGATAACGTTAAGTTGTCGCGAGAATATCTCGTGCACTTAAATTGGATAATAACTCCCCTCCAATCCCTGTAGACTCGATAGCTCAACAGATAGAGCGGTGGACCGGATTCCCGAAGGTGCCAGTGCAAATTCCGTTCGGGTCAACTTTTTCAGTTGGCTTCAGCTGTGTAGATTAATTGTGAATTTATCGTTTCATTGTAGACTATGTTGAAAGGAAATACTTGACCCATTAAGTCATGGGTCAAGTGTTTCCTTTGAATGTGACTACATGGATCAAGTATTTCTTTTCGAATTATTCCTAATTTCCGATGATGCATCATTTTCGTATAAGGATCTAGTGTTATTATCAAATTAATTTCTCATATTAATCTCATTCATATGTTGACAAGATTTTACCCACTGCTTCTAATCTATATATTTTTCTTTGCATCCATTGACTAGATGCCATGGGTTGATCGACAATAATCTTCCTTGAAACAAAATGGTACGCTTTATTGGGCTGGTTATATTGCTCCTAATTGTACAAAATATAGAAAGCGATGGTAAGATTTGTTTTATCATAGGACATACTAAAAATAACCACATCTAGAAGTATCTCACTACGACGCAACATCGTAAACAGTATGATAAACACCATCGTAGACGTGCAATCAGGATTTAGAATAACTCGGGATAAATATTCTGTAACCAAAAATGTGTAAAAATGCTAAAAATTAATTAACCATTATGTTAGAGCTAACACATTTTCCTTTCAATGCGGAATAGACCTCTTTAGTTTCGATGCTTCTTTACCCATTTCACATTATGCTACGTTACGTTGGATAATTTCTCTCTTAAATTTAATGATATTTGGATACGACTCGATGACTTATGACTTACCAGAATGATAAAGAGCAAAAACATCGCATGGTCTGAACATGCCGATATTAGACTACGACGTTAAATTCCATCTCTGTTGTATCTGTCGCTTCTCTTAATGAATGCGCGTCCCTGCACTGTTGTTTATAATTACAATTAGAAGTTTAAAAATTTTGGCATGAGAAGAGACAGTAGACAGTCCTTATCAACAAGGCAGTTTTAAAATATAAGCTAGCCTAATTTAACTAATGTAAAATTGTACTTTTAAATGATTAGTAATATTGCCGACGGCTTCATATCGGCAACATCCTTCATAGCTCGGATAGCAGAGCACTGCACTAGATTCGCAGGGTCGCAGGTTCGATTCCCAGTTGGAGGCCCTACTGTTGCCGCTTGGATTTCAAAAGATATCATTTGACACTCGCAAATTTCCTTCACTAAATACCCATATCATGAATGCTGATTAGACGCCGTAACCAACGAAAATAATTTAGTCTGTGTGTGATATCATCATAACGAACTGGTACGCAAGTGCAACCTCCTCTTACCAATTGACTTCACCCGGTTGAATGGTTGAGGCGTCCCGCTGGAAATTAATAGATTAGGGGCTCGATTCCCGGCAGAAACGCATGGAATTCTTCTTCTCAATCCAAACAATTCAACGCATATCAAAAAATTTTCTTGCCTTCAGACATGGTTTCACGCTATTCTAGCTTAAAAAGTTTTGAACGTAGCTTATAAAACTACCCGGTCATGGACGGTAGTTTTGTAAGCTACCTTCAAACCTTCTTAAGCAAGAGTAGCGTGAAACTATGTCTGACTATTCACCTGGCTGCGTTGGGAATTTGTTCACTTATCTTGCCTTGTTTTTTGCAACACATTTTTTGGTGTTTCGATGGTGGATGAAATACTCCTCGTTTTCGACCTACTACTTCCTAAAGCTTTTGAGCATGCCACATATCAACATCAAGATACTAAAAATGCTAGACAACTTACTTTGGTTCGTACCTAAGTTTTATTATTCTACTGCAGCTTCTTCTTCTTCTTCGCCTACACCTTGTCCCTTATATGGAGGGGGGTCGGTGGCTAAGATCCCTTTTCTTCATTTTTGCCTGTTCTGGGCATCGTGTTCTTTAAGGCCCAGTTCCTCCATGCTCTCTCTCAATCCGTCTTTCCATCTCGGTTTCTCCATTTCATCCACCATCAAAACACCAAAAAAAAAAATGTGTTGCAAAAAAACAAGGCAAGATAAGTGAACAAATTCCCAGCGCAGCCAGGTGAACAGTCAGACATAGTTTCACGCTACTCTTGCTTAAGAAGGTTTGAACGTAGCTTACAAAACTACCGTCCATGACCGGGTACTTTTGTAAGCTACGTTCAAAACTTTTTAAGCTAGAATAGCTAAATATTAATAATATTAATAATATTATAATATTAATAATATTATTCTACTGCAGCTAACACTAAACAATTTTAGTTGTCATTCTAGGGGACACGTCTGAGATAGGAAAAGAATTAAATAAATTTATGTTTCGCTTCCTTTTTATTCATTTATTCCTTTTTTCAGAATTAAGTAAGGATCTAAAAACAATGCTTAACGTACAGATATAGAAAGGTTTAGAGAATGCACTACCAAAATGGAAAGATATTTTTCGAAGAAAAGCTGTTCATCAGAATTGATCATGAGTAGAAATTATAATGCGAA
The DNA here is from genome assembly GCA_036872915.1 of Nanipora kamurai. Taxonomy (NCBI): domain Eukaryota; kingdom Metazoa; phylum Cnidaria; class Anthozoa; order Scleralcyonacea; family Helioporidae; genus Nanipora; species Nanipora kamurai. Next base: position 17,533 of record JBAHVQ010073025.1, on the reverse strand, counting down.
AAGATTGACGATGCAAGAACCGGCTAAAATGATCAATCCAGCCCAAAAAAAGCTCACCTTAATTAATAAAGCAGATAATACTATATTTTCATTTTCCTACTTTGACAGTTAATCACGTTTAAACTTTTCAACATTTGTGTTCTGTTTCGTTCTTCTTCCGTTCTTTAGAGCCTTATAATATAACAAAGATCAACAAAAAGAAATTTCTGAATGACTTAATCAAACTTTTGAGAAATGTACGAGGTCACAAGAAAAATGAATCATCACAGACAAGAACACTGAAAAGAATAGCAGTGCCACATTATGCAGATCAGCAACAACCACTATTAACCAATGATAGGTATCCAATCTCACAAGACGTGCCAAGAGATCACATATCTTATGATGGCAAGAAATATGACGAACGCTTCCACGTCACAGAGCCTATCGACTTACCTACAAACGTCACTAAAAGTAAGTCCACAGATTTCATTTCATGTCATTTTCAAAAATTTGAATCTTATTATTTCAAATAATAAAAATACTGTAGTTTTGTCATGTATACCTATTTTGACACCAATTTCCAAAATATTCCAAAAGTATTAGCATTTAGTACCAAAAGTACATCAGCACCTAAATATTAGTATTCTTTAGAACAACCATATAAAGAATAAATGTTGAAAATTTAACCAGAAATTACAAATTCAATCTTTTTTTCAATACTTTTAATATAGTCTTAGAAAAACTTGCAGCTGAAATTGTTTATATTAAGCAAATGACTCCTCAAAAACACAGTGAGGATCTATATCAATTCTTATTAAATCATCTGACCAGTCAATTTACTCAGGAAAAACATATTCTGAGCCCCTAACAGGGATCAAACCTGGAAACTTCTGATGACCGATGAGACAATCTAACCATTGAGCTATTAAGACTAAAGGTATTGAAATTCTCGCCCCCTTTTCACCACCAAGTAAAATCGACCATCGTGCACCATCAATGACTATCATGGACTATCATTCACTTTGAGCATGTTCAAATTTTTCACGATAGCCAATGATTGTTTTTCACGTTTGACAAGTAGCTGAGATGGTTGATGATTGTTGATAATAGTTTGGAGGAAAAGTAAGCTCTTGAACAATCGTCGACTATCATGCACAATAAGTTCATCATAGCTTTCCGTTGGTTGATTAGTTACTTAACATTCATACCTATCATTGCTATTATTACCGTATTGTGCCTGCCTCATTGACAGTGCATACGTCTAATCAACACCGAGTCCCTCTCTTCATATCAGTCTCTCGTTGGTTAGATCGTCTCGCCGCGTATCCGACAGTTACGGGTTCGATCCCCGTCTAGAGCTCAGAAAACGCTTTTCTCTGTGTCTAGGTGAGCACAAGGAACGTCCACTCATCATCTTCCGACTAAACTTATCGAGTAAACATTCTGTTCATGTTACCCTAGGGATGATTCCCAAACAACAGCTACAGCCTCACGATTTCACTCGATTGTTACACGCGGAAGTCTATATCGGAAAAATACAATATTGTTAATGCTTGGTTTCAATTTGTTATAGAATCCAATCATCTAGTAAACAAAAGTAAGAAGGAGATTTTGCTTGACTTGCTCAGAGCTCTGAAACGAGTACAAAGTCACAAGAAAGTACAATCAACTCGGACAAAATCTCAGGAAAGGAACTTGTCCACTCAAAACTCTCGAGACAAACAATTACAAATTCCGTTACAAAATGACTCAGCAGTCAGCACTTTACACAGACCATCAAAAGAGCGTTTTGCTGGCACTATAATAAAATCAGATCGTCGTTCAAGCGTAGTAAAATCGACTGAAGTACTCACCAAAACTAGCTTGAGCCAGGAAAGTAAAGCTAGAAGTTCTTTTGCGCAGGCACGACTGATATTGCTGGAAACTCTCGAGAATGCTCAGGATGAGAAGCTGAATAAACTAAGTCAACTGGAGAAGGAGTTTTCTTTCACATTATCAAAAAGTGCGATTTCCAATAACGAAGAAATAAATCCTACAAAAAATCCTGGTGACTCTAGTGCCAAAACTGGTGCGGCACTGGACAATATACCGACGTACTATGAGAATTTATCGAGGGTTAATGACCCAGGAGCCCTAACGGTACACAAATTTAGCATGAAAGGTAAAACATTTTATCCTACAGCAGCCGTTGCTTCTGAGGTTTTAAAAAACCATACCTCTACGGTAAGGGCACATTTTGTCAATGGAACTAAAAGACAATTTGGAAGTCTACTTGACACAGATGCAAAAAGTAAACACATAACCAAATCAGGTGCACCATTCTCTCGTCCAATCCACGCAGTCACTTCCCGGGGACGCCCAAAAAGCAAGATATCTAGTTTGCCAGAAAAATTTACTGAAGAAACTTTCCATCGCGAGTCCATGAAAGGCGAAATTGAAGATCTTGGAAAAGGGGAAAATGCTAATTCTACGCTAAATAAGTATATCACCACGACCAAGTATGGTGATAAGCATAGATATCATGCTCGCCTGCAGAGAAGGCAGCAGAATATACGACTAACTTCTCCAGGAAATAAAACAACTCCTATAGTAGATGAAAATCTTCGAAACAATACCCAAGAAACTCGACGACTTCAGTCTTTCAGCAATCCCATGCGCAAGACACACGAGGAAATTCCAGAAAATGTTGCAGTTCATTTTACGTCATATAAAAAGCTTCCGAATCAGGCAATGACATCACTTTCAGAAATAGACAGTAGCTTACACCAAAGCATGCTCAAAGACGAAAATCCACCAGACATACGTAATCAGAGCGTTCGTGAAAAAAAGACAGAAAATCAATGGCGATCATTTACTGACGGTTCTATGAATAAATTATTAAAAAAATATCCGGAAAATATTATGTTCTTTGCTTCAAATAAATACAAGTTTCACAATAGGACAAAAACATTGTATCCTGAAAGAGATAGGGGCTTGCAACAAAGCTTGGGTAATCGAGAAAATACTACATCTGAAATCGATGACAACGTTGAAGAAAAAAACAAGAAAAATCAACGGCTACTATCTTCCAGTGGTTTAATACGGGAAGAGCAGAATAAAATTCAGAAAAATGTTCCTGCATCGTTCCTTTTAAATAAAGACAACCTTAATGAAAAGATACCAACATTGGCCAGTGAAAAAGTAGAACGTTTGCGTCAAAGCTTGTTGGATCTCGGAAATACAACCTCTGAGTTTGACAAAACTGATTCAGGGAAAAACAAAGAAAATCAATGGTTACCATTTTCCAACAATCTAACTCGCGAAGCGCTGAAAACACTTGCATATAACTCTGTCGCACCGTTTATATCAACTAAAAGTACAACATTGGGAGTTGATCCGAATGTTCAAGAAAAAAACAAGAAAAATAAACAACTGTTACCACCCGTTACTTTTAAAAGCCCAATTCTGGAGGGACCACTTCCGAAAATAAATAGAATTCCTAGTATCTTGCGATACCACGAACTTAATAGTGAGACTGGCAAGTCACAACCCAAAACAAACAATGCTTTGCGGAAAACATTTCGGGAACATGAAAATATCATGTCCGAAGGTAGTCAAAGCTTTCGAGAGGAAAACAAGAGTAACGAACAAGTCGAGTTATCAAATGGTTCCATAGGCCGGATACCAAATCGAATTCTGGAAAATGAGGTCGAAAAATTGGTTTCAGACAAGTATAACCACAGTAACAAGCCAGCCACACTACACTCGGAAACCGGTAGTCATTGGCGTCAAAGTTCAATCAATCATGAAAACATCGTATCTGCGAGAAAACATAGCACCGCCCTGCGAAACGCTCAAAGGATATTTCTAGAAAAGGTGAAAGAAATATTTTCCCAGCATCATAGAAGTAAGCAGCTTCAAAATAAAAATCATTTTACGAGCTCTAATAACCAAAATTATGGCCATAATAATCAAGAAGAAAATGAGATAAAGTCATCAGCGTATGCTATGGATGGTTTACCCTCTACAAAACCGGTTCCAAGACTAGAAATTCATGAAAACACAGGTACTGTGCCGTTAACGCCTCCAAACCCAGTTATTACTGTGCCGGAAAATGTTACGTCTCCAGCGACACAGCTAACAAGCCTGGGTAACATCATAGCAGGGCAGGCCCTGACTTCACTAACTCCTGGATCACGTTTTCCAGTAGGATTTCCACCAACTGGAAACCAGTTATCTTATCTACAACAACAAGAAGCGCATCAAGAGGAACGGGTTGCATTAGAACAAGAGAAAGCCTTCCAGAATGCTCAAAACAGTCCACCGTCAACAATGAATGGTGACGCTTGGCAGTATCACACTCCTCAAATGTAAGTTGCAAACAAAAATCTTTATCAAAATATTAAACAGATTTTATTAGTTTCCACTTCATAATTAGGAAAATAGCGTATTCATCAGCAAACTCTTTGACTTTCAAACATACGTCAAATGACGTTACAAACTTGTAGGTGTTACAAGCAGTTAGAACCGCTAGGATGAATTTTTATTGGGGATAATAAAATAAAGCCTCTTTCAGAAATAATGTTCAGAAATATTTTATGGAAAAAAAATAATAAACCACTACCTCTTGCATCATTGTTCATATTTATTGCCGAAATCAAACCGTCTTGATATACCGCTTGCCCTATGTTTATTCCAATTTCATATCAGTTTCACTACACAGATGTCTGGTAATCTTGTTTTCGAAATAGAGTTACTGCTTGATGTAAAGTACTTAAATCAATGAACATAAAACCTCAAACATGACACAATCTCAAGTTTAGCCATCGATGGAGGGATTTTTCGAAAGATTTTCGAATAGACAAACTGGAAATGAAAAGTGAGTATCAGGTTGGTCGATAAAAGAAGTCTCAAGCCGAGGGCGAAGTCCAAATGTTCGGAAGATCAGTGGTATGATTGCCCAATCCATACTGGCCTGACGTTAAATGTTTCGATTTCAAAGTCTCTGAAATTGCACTTTCTTTACTTTGAGCACAAGTTTGATAGAACTTTCACAGAATAATATTTTGTGTTTTAAAAATTGGCTGGACATTATATTCTAAGTCTTTTAATGACAGAAAACGCATCGATTCATCATTGTCTTTCAAGCGTTTAGGACTAGAAACTCCACCATTTCATTTAAGTAATGCGCGTAGCACTTGTTTATTTTCTTCGTAGAAGGGCTAAAATAAAGAAAACCAAGGGAAAGGCAATTCTCTACAAATAAGAGCCGGCTTGGATTTCCTCTAAAAATCTTGTTGGCGCTTCATGGAACCTTGAATTGTATGATTTAACTTTCTTTTAGTGATTGACACTTGCACTTAAGAAAAAAAAGGAGGAGTTGCGGTCGTTACAAAACAATTGATTCAATCATGTTACGTCTTGAGATCTAAGATGGAAGTCCTCGAGAGATTCAAACTTTAAGCTAAAATTAACTGGTTCTTATCGCCTAATTTACGCCTTTAGGGACACAGTACTCTAAGTTCCTATTAGTCAATTCACTTAGAATGCCATTCTGCGTGGTACTTTTGTATTGAAGGTCAAAAGAAATCTTTATCATGAAAGACAACTTAGCTTGAATGTTGCGATCGAAGAGCCAGGTGGGAAACAAAGTTTAGTTATAAATATAACAGCCTAGAAAATAAGCTTAAACAAAGCCATAATGGACCATATCTTTTATAAAAATCTTTTGATGAATAACCTTTCGTTACTTAACTAGTAACATCATCCGAGTAATTATTTACAAGAGTTGCGCGGCTTTAATAGTTAACTGTTACAAAAATAGTAATGAATAATATCACAAAGGATTAACCTTCGTGACGTTGAGCCGATGTACTGGTGGACCGGCGGGGGTGCAACTTCACAGGGAATCTGCTCCTGTGAACTCACCCATGAGGAGAGAGGGGGAAAGAGCAGAGACAGGGGCATTTTTGCTCGTTTGTTTTGTCCTTTTGTTAAAATGTTATAGCTGACAAATTCAATCTTGCGTTTGTTACTTGATTCGTCGATATGTCATGGATAAACTCGGAAAACAAATGCCAGTTCGTATCCGACGCCTAAGGGATAACACTTTGCAGGCGATACCTCTTTTTGACGAGAAAAATAATAGCCCGCAGTTGACAAGCATAAAATAATCAAAATTTGACCCACTGGAAAAGATTTAAACAACGTTTTTCAAAAATCAAATGCAGTTTGTTTTACCAGTTGCGGAATTTCGTTCTTGACGTTTTTTATGACACATTGCGAATGCGTTTTTCCCTTGTGGTTGCCAATGAACTATTAAAAACAACAGGCTCAAATCTTAAAGTTAACTCCTTTGCTTGGAAAGACGAATAAAATCATCGTTTATTATTTTACTCTGGCTAACTACTAAACTATGCAAAACTCCTCACAGGAAAAGGATTTGTTAAAAGACAGTATCAAGACAATGATTATTTCTTGTCTAAATATATGAAATATTGCATTTTTTATTTATATTTTCTTTAGTTATGCTAATAACCAGTTTGGGAATGGAAACAATTATCCTTTAGCAAACGCCGGGTTTCAATATCCCAACACTGCTGACATTAGTGAATACAGAGGGGGAATGGAAAGATACCAACTAAGTCACGGCCTTGGTTTGGGCTACAACGGAAATGATATTGAAAGTGAACCTGCAAGAACGACTCATTTCCACCACTATGCACAAGACGACGAAGACGATGAGAATGAAGAGGATGATGAACAGAATGACGATTTTGATGATGGGAAGAAAAAATCACATATTCGAAAGCCATACAATCATACGAGGAAAGAACTTCATCTCTTATCCATCTCTACCATTCCAAATAACAACCAGGATCAAAGATTACTCGTCACAAAGCACAAATCTTTCCCAAAGTGTAAACATAGTGCATTATGATTAAATGTAACATCAATGAAGTATTGAATGAACCGGTCTCAATATTCTTAATTCCTGGTTTACATACTTTATTGAAAATTTATATGATTATTTATTCATCCTGTTGGGGCTAAGAGTGATTTCTTTGAGTTTGGGTTGATTTGTCTGCGTATAAAATTCATCATGGCAATAAAATTAACTCCTTGGTGACAGAAGGTTTTCCCTTTGACGAGTAAAATCGTTTGGCGTAAACCAGAGTCTGCATCAGTTACTGAATCTGGAATCAAGGTGCTAAAGATTGAAGAGAATTTATGTAGTTAATATAATCCAGCTTTTCATTTATTGCAGATTTGTAGAATACCATTAATACTACACTATATATATTTTTATGCATGAATATACGTAAGTATACACTTATTAATGCGTATAATATCATGATAACTACGAAAATCAAAAAATTCAAGTAAAATAGAAATAATTAAAACGAACTTTCTTCAGGTCAATATAAAATAAAATCAAGAATGGAGATTATATTATTGAGGCTGATGTCGACAAGCTCTTTCTAAAAATATAACGTTTTACTTTTTTATGCTGTTCAGTAGTGGTTGTACAAAATTAGCAACAGTTTTGAAGATGCCAACTTTTTTTCGGTCTACTCCCAGTAATTCAAATCTTTTTCATATTTGATAGATTTATGAATATTGACAAAATATTCGGACCAGATGAAGGCCTCCGTGCAAGTCACTTAGAGAGATACATCGTAAGACAAGTTTAACAAGTAACATCTTTACAAGAATTGAAATTCCATTTCACATGTAAATCACGTGTTCCGTGTGCAAGAACGTTCCAACACCATGAGATAAATAAAAAAATCAGAAGCTAAATAATCGTCTGACAAAATTGGTTTTCTTTGCTCTACCACGGGAATATATCACCAATATCATGTATATTTTGATTAACTTGATAGAAATATTTAAATATTTTCAGACACGTGCAGAGAGGAATGAACTGAACAATTAAGCGGAAGCGAAATGTTTGAACTTTGTTGTATACATCGTTGGACAACTTTGCTAGCTCGAATCAATATTTTTTACATATTATCATTCGCTATGCAAACGTTCGATCAATTAATGTTTATAAGGCTAACATTGCTGGACCAACAAATGATACAGCAATTTTTGTGAACTTTCAGTCGTGCCATTAAGACAACCAGGTAAGAGAACATAGGTAGGACATATCATGCTATAACTAATATATACTGTTTACCAACTCAGTCCAGTGAATAGTCAGAACATAGTTCTAAGTCCATAAGAAGCACCTGCTCGGAGATGGTAACCGGTCACATCGTAGTTGTTAGCATAATTTATCTCTTGAGCTGTGGTTTCGCTATTGCTCACGTTTTTTAGCGGCAGTGAAAAAAAAAATAATCAATCAGCTGCAATTTCCTGTATATCTGTCGTCTAACTTATTAAAGTATAAGAGAATTGATCGAACGTTTCAAAACCTTTCATTTCACTGAACTACTTCGTCTCAGGTTTCATTGGATAGCAACAAACTGCGATATACTGCACACGCCAAAAACAATATCCTATCTGAAACTTTTACACACTTTCAAAAACACTTGTTTTCGAGTTGAAATTTGAACAGAAAGCACCAGTTGAAAATGTTAAAAGTTTACAGTATACACTGAGCTTGGTTATTTAATGAGTCGGATCGAACTGAGTTAAGGAAGCTCCCTAGGATAATTTTAATGGGAGACTGGTCATTAAATATGGCTGAGCAGCACCGACCGCGTCAATACTCAAGGGAAATTTTTGGATGTTTGCTTTGGTAAATTTCTTTTAAACTTAGTAATTAAAGCAAACAAAGTAAGCTCAACAACATATCTAGGTTTTAAAATGTTTGACATGTTAGTGGAAGTTGATCGTCCAGGTTAGTGTAGTCTGATTATGACGCACGAATCAGATACAAATTAAGGCGAACCTGATACTTACTCTCTTTTTGACTCAGAAGATGAAAGCCGCTAAGGCCGTCGAAACGTCAGTCACTTCTACCAAAAGTCTTTCTCAACACTACACTAACCTGGACGATCAACTTCTACTAACGTGTCATGATTCTCCCAGGTTCAAACCATTTACTTTAAAATTTTTGATAAGACAGAATTGTTTAAAACACACCAGGTATATTGCAAAAAAACTACTTTGATAACCTACCCGGATGTTTCGATATTTTATTCTTTAGTGGAATATCTAACATCATACCAATTTTCAGAAAAATTCACCAAAGAGATTCGAAGAAAGTGTGTTTTAAATGTGATAATTGAAAAAATATGTCGAGGTTCAAACGCTACTATTACCACCTTAACATATGAAAATTGCATAATTTGACCAATATTGGCAGAAGTAACGCTAGCTATATACTGTGTATCGAAAAAAGCTACCCAGCTAAAAATTATAATGCTTATTCTTCACAGATCACTTGTTATAAAAAACGTAATTTGTAAAGAATATTAACGAAACATGACTATAGTAACGTGGTTTTTTCGGCACACACTGTATAATCCCCTATATATATATATATATATATATATATATATATGTGTGTGTGTGTGCGTGTGTGTGTTACGTGTACGTGTGCGTGTGCATGTGCATATGCGTGTGCGTGTGCGTGTGCGTGTATGTCTATGTGTATGTCTATGTCTATGTCTATGTCTATATGTATATGTATACGTACGTTTTGACGTTTCGGGGCAAAGCCCTTTCTTCAGAATATTCAAAAAAGTTGTGATAACCAGCTTACTTATATACAAAAAACTAAGCAGTATTAAATATTATTATATAACATTGCGTTGTTTCAGTCCTTTGGGAACAACGCTATTCAGTTTATAAATCCAAAGTGCCTCCCTGTCAGCAGGGAGGTATCTATATCATTTCTATCAATAATATTTACAGACAAAACAGCAAGACCATTATAGCCTTCACTGAAAAAGTGGGCATAGAAATGATCTCTCGAATATTGATCTCTTGAATATTGGTTAGTTTGGGATATAAGTTAGCTGGTTAGCACAACTTTTTTGATTATTCTGAAGAAGGGACTCCGCCCTACAACGTCAATAAAGATTTTTTTACTGTTTCTGCCTGATGATTCTATATAATATACTTGGGACTTTGTTGAAAGCTGGTTCTTTAATTGACATATATACATATACACATACACATACATATACATATACACATACATATACATATACATATATATATATATACATATACATACATATATACATACATACATATATACACATATACATACATACACATTCATACATATATACATACATACACATTCTACTCGTGTTTGTATGATGGCTTTTATTAAAATACTATGCTAAGCATTAATATTTATCATCAAATTACGATTCCCGCCCGGTAAATCGATAGCTGACATACATATATATATATATATATATATATATATATATATATATATGTGACGCAAAAGCAAAAGTGTATCACACAGGAAACACAGTTGACAATTGGTTGGAAAATGCTTGATACCATGTAGGTTGAGCGAAATAACTTTAATAAAGTTAGAGCGGCGTTTGCTACTCGGAGTTTCACGTGTCTACAACATGATCATAAGGCAACATGTTGCCTGATGATCGTGTTGCCTGATGATCGTGTTGTAGACATGTGAAACTCCAAGTAGCAAACGCCGCTCTAACTTTATTAAAGTTATATATATATATACATGTATATGTATATGTATATATATGTAAATACAAAAGAAAAAATATTGCTGTCGGACGATCATCAGGCAACTGACAGATGTCAGTTACCTGATGATTGCCTGAGCGTGTGAAACTCAGAGTAGCGACAGCAATATTTTGTCTTTTATATTTACTTATTTGCTCTACCAGTAACGGTATTGAGCGCCCTATATTTTCATACCAACGCTGGAACCTCCGTGGTACTCATCATTGGTGTATATATGTACTTATCATATTTATCATATACTTGTGCCTTTATCAAGGCAATAACAGGGTCACAAAAAAGATGTGTCCCTGATATTGTTAAAACAGTAACTTGGTAAGTATTTACAAGTTGTTCAATACTGGGGATGCAGCACTCTAATTTTTATACAAGGTATTGTTGTGTAAGTATTTTCATGGGCTGTATTGTCATCAAGTCTTTCCATCTCATTACTGTTAAAACATGTTATTGCACTGTATGTGTGGCTTCTGCCATGGTTTTCTTAAAGGGAGGGCTGTGGATACGTTAAGGCAACCAAGTGCATGATGGTGTTGTCCTTTGTTGGCTGATATCAAGTTTAGCTGTATAGAAGCATGAATTATTTCTGCAACAGTATATTTTCAATTTCTGTAAAAAATATCTTTTTGAGCCAAGGAGATATTCAAGCAAAATTTAACATTACTTAATGCTGAAAAGAAAGTTTGTTCAAAAAATTTGTTAAAAAAACTTTGTTCAAAAAGTTTGTTTAGATGTCCAAAATTTAACATTGTATTCACATAAGAAAATGGCTGTGTATTTGCTGGTAAGGTCATCAAAAGAACTGGATCCAAGTATAAGTGAGAAGAAAAGAGAACATTTCAGTCATTGAAAGAACACCAAACTTTATGAACCAAATTTCTATGCTGTGTTGGAGAGTAAAAGGCATAATTTATTGTCCAAAGCATAGTCCAAGAAGTGTTGATGAAGTAAATCTGATTTCCACATCATTAATAAGCATAGAAGATTAATGTATTTTAATTCCAGAATTATATTGGTAATCATAGTGATACTTCTTTAGAGGAATAATAATTGTGTGTTCCATGTGCTATTGTAAGGTGAATTTAGTATGAAAACTTGGGATAATCTACAACAGTTACTAATTTAATGTTATCTGTTTTATTTTAAGCCATCATCTTCAGACGAAACCAAGGTTCATCTAAATCCAGATGCAGCTGTTTTTGAGACTGGGTAAGGCACATGTCCCTTCTGGATTTCTTAAACTTTATGATGGTAGAGTTAAGTCATCCTTTTTAAGCCTTAAATATGTAAATTGAGAGTAAAAAACCTCCATTTACATACATTTAGGGTGCCTGTTAATGAAGTTGTTTAAATTAATTAAACTATATTCACTGTACAAATTACTATAATCTCATGGACTTTGACATTGAAGTTTACAAAAAGTGATATAAACAAAATAACTATTGGTAAGGGGTGGCAGCAATATGTAATTAAAATTACAATAATATGAGGAATTTAAAAATTACAGTCATTAGGTAGAGTTGTTAAAAATAAACCTGGGACAACATTATTTTATTTTTGTATAGCTAATTAGAATTATAGGCTTTCAACCATAATGGACGAAACCTTAGCCATAGGATAGGGATTAGTTTTTTGGGGGTAGTGAAAATTTAAAGTGAAGGGAAGTTAAAGTTTATTCATTAATGCGGATACAGTGATAATACAGTAAAAGTATATTAACCCTTTTGAGGAAAAAGCATGTCCCTTTGACAAGTTACCGTAATTCGCAGACTATAAGCCGCAACTTTTTGCCAACATTCTTCGCTGTGCGGCTTATAATTTGGTGCAGCTTATATATGAATAAATGCAAAATTTTACTGGCATTGGAAAAAGTTTTCTTCCTTTTACTAAGCTTCACATGCAAAAACTTTAATTTCATTTTATAAAACGGAAGATGGTATGAGCTTGTCAAGCGGATCGGATAAAACAAGTCTAATTGTGATCGGCTGAGCACTGGGCAGACCTCTGCGAAGACGGTTCTAAGTTTTCAGACTGTGAGTCATCACTAAAGTAGGTATTTTTAAACTGTATTTTTTTCCACAAGTATTTTCTACCTTACGTTGGAGTGATGCCATCCAGAAAAAGTTACACATTTTCGTTCAAACTCGAAGTAGTTAAATCAGCCAAAGAGCATGGTAACCGAGTTGTGACCTGTAATTGAGGAGTAAACGAAAAACAAGTTCGTGAATGGTGAAAACAGGAAGAAACGCATCACATGTCAAAAAAAATCTATGCAAGCAAAGTGAGGAAATAAGGCTCACTGGCCAGAATTGGAAACTGCCATAGAGACGTGGGTTCTCGAACAACGAGCTGCTTGTAGAGGAATCAACTCTGTTCAAATTCGTCTCGAAGCATAGACGCTTGTGAAAGAGACGGCTTCGGCGATGACAGTGTGGCTTGTTGTAATCCAGTGCGGCCTGTAATCCCGGTGCAGTTTATCTATGATTTTTGCTCAAAAATTGGCCAAAAAACGCAAATGCAGCTTATAGTCCGCGAATTATGGTAAATCATCAGGCCAGAGTAAAATGTTAAAGTGCACCCTTGACCCTAAATGGATTAATACTTTTGAGAAACATTTCATTTATAAATAGATAGTAAAGTAAAAATGTACAATGTAGATCAAAATATACCAAGTCTCCTGTCAACACAGTAAACCTGCCATGGCAGATGGGTCAAATGTCTGATATGGTAAAAAATTATGTACATTACTTGGATTTGTTATGGTATTAAAGACTGATAATTTGTAAGTAAACAATAAAGCCACGTACAGTGAACAGGTTTGACCACATGAGGAAATGATATTCTACAAAGTCATATTAAGTTTGTATTGTACTGGTCTAGAATTACTTCATGTAATAGGAAATGTTTTAGTTTGTGATGAGCAAAACTTTTATTTGGAAAAAGATAGTAGTGAGTGGTTAAGGAATTGACACGTCAATAAGATATTGTTTGCATGTGTCTTGCTGGAATAATGTTAAGTTATTTTATATTTAGATAAACTAAGACTCACTTTGTTTAAAAGTGATTAGGTTTTAAATTACTTCAATTAAGAAGATAACATCTTCATTAAATAAATACATAGATTTTTAGTGTGCACTGCAACAACATGCCAATTGATGAAGTGTTAACCAATCAAGTAATTGTTATTGTTTTGATTTAATCCTTCAGGGCTTACTTTTATTTGATTTTCCAACAAAGAAAAGGTTATTACTTCTATGAATAATTGTTTTTAATCAAAATATAGTGGATAGGCTGCTTGTACCTGTTAACAAAGTAAAATAACTGTAGACCCTGGCTATAACATAGTTTATAGGGTCCTTATTGCAAGAGCACATAACAGAAGAGTGTTATTCCAAAGTGACAGAAGCATTTCTTGCATTGGATCTGTATGATTGTATAAAGAGCACTGGTGACCCAAATGTTCCCAGATTTTGAACAAAACTGGAGCTCAAGGTGAAAATCAATTCAAGCTGTATGATCCAGCCATTAACACTTGTAATGATGTTGTATTCAATCATTTGAGATGTTTTTATGTTATATTTATTGATGTCAAAAATTTTCTACCATACCCAGATCATAAGTAGCATCAAGTTTCATTTCCCTGCGATGCAAAGCCCTCACTTTCACTACTGTTCAAGCATAATCAAGATGGTAAATACTTTCCCACATGTTGATTTTTGGATGTAATTTGGAAGAACATTTGTTGTAGTGTAATCAAAGAATTTTGATTGGCTAATAAGGCCTGATTGTGATGGGTAGTTTGTACTATAACATATAATCAATTTTTCTATATAGTTTTTAAGATAGTAGTTAAAAGAACATTAGCTAAAGAACTAACCATTTTCATTTACTTGTGATCAATTTGTAATGTGATGTTCAGAAGCCATGAAAGCTTGTTGATAAAGAAAATTTAGGGGTCTGTGGATTAATCTTGTTATGATGAGCTATATATCATCTTGGCTCTGACATTTAACATATTAGTTTGATAAAGTTTAAAATTCTATAAGGGACGAAGTACCTCTTAGTCATGATAAGCTGAGTGTTTTCATTTAAGATAATATACATGCTTTTAAAGGCTTATGGATGTGGAGCTTGGGACTAAGGACCCAGAGACTTCACCGCTAGGTTTTTGTAAAAAAATTACATTTTATGGAAAATAGACTACTACCATAATAATTATGTTTATAGGAGAGTAAAGTGTAGGGCAGGACACCCTAAAAACTGGTCTGGTAATCACATCTACTCTGATCATTTTCAATTGTTAAAAATTCGTAAGTGTAGACAGTTGACAGGTGAACTTGAATGAATATTGGTGAGGACATCATTTCAGTATCCTTTTCAAGCAATACTGCAACTTTTATGCTTGTGTGCCTAGGGCATTATAAACTTTGAAAAGCCTCAGAGAAAAGGTCAGTAAAATCAGAAACTCTTACTATTATTTTAGGTCACTGAGCAAAGACACAGTTAATAAGCTAGAAGTACTGTCTGACCAGGAAACAGCAGCAGAAATGCCTTCTTCACAGCCAATATCCAGCCCTTCACTTTCTAGTGGTGGTGATGAGAGTGGCATGGGAGTAGCTGTAAATGGTAATGAGCCAAATGTATTATCTGATACGACTCCTAACACTGCAGTTGTTAGGCAAAGTATCCCAGATCATATTAAACCAGATCAGTTACCCAAGGATGAACTGAGATCTCTTGTTAGACAGCAGCTAGAGTATTACTTTTCAAGGTATGTGTATTGATGTTCACTTGAGATTAGTTGGGGTCAAATTGTATTCTAAGCCTGATATGATTATGGCCTCAATTTAACCACAGGATCTTATCTTTTCGTAGAGAAAATCTAGCTGGTGACACCTACCTTGGTGAGTTGGCTGTAAACTTTGTCTGTTGGTCATGACCTTTTGGATTAACCCTTTACTGCCCAGGATTCATCCCTGTGATGAGTAAAATTTTCTGGCATTAGCCAGAATAACATGATTACCTGTTTTGATCTTTTACTAATGTAGTCTCCCAGATGGATAGTGACCAGTATGTGCTGATTCAAATTGTGGCCAACTTCAACCAGGTTTGTTTCAAGGCTTGAACTGAATTATGATACTGCAAGCATAGTATACTGATAGAAATGACCTACCAAAAACTGTAGTCATGTTGCAGTCATGCTGAAGTAGGACTGCTGGCAATCTGTGGTCAAAGTGCAGTTGACCTTGTTCAAATGGCAACAGTCTCCATCAAATGTGAATAACAACTTTTAGGATTGGAGATCATTGCTATTTTCAGAACCTTGCCTTTCTATGCATTACTTGTGTTTATTATAGTGTAAAAACTTTTGGAATAAACTAGCAATTATGTAATTTCAATGCAATCTTCAAGAGGGAGGTAAGAAGAAATTGAATCATCCTTGAATAAGTAGGCACAAGAATATTGAGAACCATGGCAATTAGTCAATTTCTTTATAAAGTAAATGGTTTGAACTTGGATGAAGTCTGGCAGTTTCTAGTCCAGCACCTTTTTGGAAGTTTGGCAGACTCACTGGCAGTCACCTTCAAAATCAAGTGAAGAGGAACATTCAGGTTCACATATTTTGACTATTTCTCTTCCCTTCAACTGGGAAGATGATTACCACATAGGCCATCAAAAGGTCAGTCAACCCACAAACATTCTTTCTAAAGACCATGGTAACCTGGACAGTCCACTTTAGTCAAGAAAATGTCTCAAGACTCATGGATTGTCTTATGCCATGGGGAAAAAAACTAACATTTGCTCAACACAGATAGATATCAGCTGTGTGTCACCTGTATACATATACTTACATCTACTATTTTTTACGTTTCAGTTTTGTACTTTTTTATATACTCAAACTTATAGGACTAACTCGATTGTCTTCATTTCCAAGTAGGACAGTATTATTTTTATTCCAAAAAATTGTACCATAACTTTGCATTAAAAAGAATTTTTTCTTGTTTCTATATTTTTCCTTAGATGAAAAAGCTAACAAATGACATAGAACTTGTAAAGGAAGCAATAAGAGGTTTGTTAACATTTTTGGAGAGGGAATAGTTTAAAGTTTGTAATATTTATTTTGGATGGTTTATTCATTTTTAGGATAAGATTTATTACCTTTTTGTGGTAATATCATTCCATTTTTTTAACATTTGCATCAATATTTTAGAGTCTGCCTATCTCCAGATGGATGACTCATCTACCAAGATGCGTCCAAATATGAAGAGATGTATTGTTATCCTACGTGAGGTTCCTGATTCTACTTCTGTTGAGGTGAGAAAATTTTGCCATTTATTGTTTTATTGTATTAATGCTACTCTAGTCATGCTTCATTAATATCCCTTACAAATTACTTTTTGTATAGCTAGTAATTTCTGACAAATGATCATCGTAATTTCTAACAGAGTAGCATTTTTTTATACACATTGCATATGAGGGTCATTTGCGGTTGAAGGATTTTATCATACAGATCTGACAGATATAAGAGAACCAACAGAGTAAGAAAGCTATTGGGTAGAAAAGTTGAAATATTTTGTTCCTTTGGGACTTAATGTGTTAGAATTTTGAAAATTAGGTATGGTAATAATATTATTAATAAACAGCAAACTATTTAAGTTCTATACCAAGTCGATGTATGTAATCTAAAGAAGGGGGCTGTGCCCTGCAAATTAATTTGCATTAAAAAATCATGTTACTGATGTTTTATAATTTTGATTGTGACTTTGGAGTGGGCTAGCTTGTGATTATTATATATATATATATACATATATATATAACTTTAATAAAGTTAGAGCGGCGTTTGCTACTCGGAGTTTCACGTGTCTACAACACGATCATCAGG
>JBAHVQ010072374.1:0-27449 GCA_036872915.1 Nanipora kamurai | reverse complement strand
TACTATATATATATAATATAATATATATAACATATATAATATATATACACGCACATATATATACATATATATACACTATACGCACATATATATATATATATACTATATAACAGTTACTTTCATCCTGCTCATCAGCACTACACTGATGAGGCCCATAAGGAGGAAACGGTTCTGAAACGGAATATATACATATGGTAGTGAGACAGAAACCGATGACTCTCGGAGCCTTGTCCCCAGCTCTATTGACTGTAACACAAGTAATGTATGTATAAAAGAAGCAATAGATACTTTTTTATCGGACGAAATTTAGTTAAACTTGCAATACAGAAATAGGTGTAAAATATCAAAATATGACAGCTTTTTTCCTAAATTTAGCATGCCAGATTTAATCAGATCTAGGAAGATTTACCCTCATAAAGAAGGGGCTCAGTAGCTACTATTCGAGTATATATAAGTAGGAAGCCACGATTAACAAATCGTATTTTTATACGGCTAAACTTACCAAGTTGTACTTCAGCGTGAGCGAGTTGAACAAGCAAACATGCTGCAGTCAAGCCTTCGCAAATCACTGTTGGTTGATGATTTTGGTTAGATGCCCTCTCTACCGCCTAATCCAAATTAAGAACATTACTTTTAAGATTCATATAAATATTTCAGGGTGAACAGTTAATATCTATGCTGATTATACAAGAACCTCTTAAATTAGTGAAATTTCAGAAGATGAACCTACACAATTTATAAAATTATGAGATTTAAACAGTCGCCCGAACACTTACGAACAGATACGATACAAAAAATCTCGATGAACGGCAAGAATTACATCATAAAAAACCACATCTTATATGTACGTATCGGCAACTTCCATGCTGGAAATTCAAGAGTTTTTAGACCAAGCCTACTTACTCACATCTTCCAGCCAAAATTAACCCCTCGGTTTTGTGGTCATTTTGGGATTTTATGGCTTTTAAAATCCCTAAAACTAAATATATTACTCTTTTAAAGTGCATATAAAGTAAAAATTAACTTTGTCTCATTTAGGACTCTTGAAATGGCAGAGTAAGATTTTCTACAGTTTCTTTATCTCTCTCGATACGTAAATGAGACAAACTGTGACGTCATTTTGGTAAAACACACTTTGACAAATCGGAATAAAATTTATATCAACGATATTATTTGACGAAATCTTGTTTAAATGTATTAATCATTCGAGAACTTCCAACGGAGGTTTAATTAATGAAACTGAACAGTTTCATGTTCTTGTCAGGTAGTAATGCATTAGTTTCAGACACCTGTCTCGTTAAAATTTACTTTCATCCAGTCATCAAAAAGGATGATATCACGTATCTTTCTTTTACAAGATGTATAAAATGCTGAATGCAATATGCTTGGCTCTTCACGAACAGAAAAAATATCTGAACTTGTGAAAAGTAGTTATATGGTAATGGTGTGAGTGGTCTGGAACTGAAGGCGGTACTACGACCACAACATTTCGACATGAGGCTTTACGAATTAAACCAATGTACAAAGTTTCAGGCGATTTTCTTGAAAAAATATTGCAAATATAACAGGTTTTTCAATTGATTCAAATCCTGTGTCACCAGTGCAGTTGTCGAGTTAAAGTTATCATGTTATGGTTTCCGCGTAGGCTGCACGTTATACGTGCTGCCTACGCGGAATGTCTGTCTTGACTCCACAATGCTTACACCTTCTCACCCGTATGTCTTTCTTGACTCCACAATGATTACACCTTCTCACCCGTAGTCAGAAGTTAATGGCAGGAAGCTGTCCTGCAGCACCATGTTAAAACTTAAAAAAGCTCGAAATCAAACGAGGCCAAAAGGGCAATTGTTATACAGTTATTTAGATGTCGAAGCTTTTATTTTTCTAGGTAGCTATGTGGTTCCGTAGAACAAAAGAGGCTTAGGTATTTATAATAATAACAAGACAGCTGCAGTTTTGGCCTCATT
This sequence comes from Nanipora kamurai, assembly GCA_036872915.1. Taxonomy (NCBI): domain Eukaryota; kingdom Metazoa; phylum Cnidaria; class Anthozoa; order Scleralcyonacea; family Helioporidae; genus Nanipora; species Nanipora kamurai. Next base: position 25,482 of record JBAHVQ010072374.1, on the reverse strand, counting down.
TGTATAATAGTTTTTACATCATCAGAAGGCTGCAGATTCGATTTCCGTCTGGGGTAAAGAAATCGTTTATCTGAAGGAACTAGTTTGACGAACGTTTCAACTTTGACAAGTCGTCGGCACACATATGTCCTTAACACTCAGACTTTACACTCCACCTCCGTTTCCATAAATTACTGAAAAATCTTAAAACCATTTAATGCTATTTTAAGCCTTTTTACTGATGAGATGATTCCCTTCTCACCTGTAGTAACTGCGGTACTACTGCCAGTGCTTGACTCAACGTATTTCCTGCATGTGAAAAATAATTTTGATTAATACCTACATTTCAAATTTTTAGGGTTTAGGTTGTGATAACGGTCGCGATGGACAAATGAATGTTCGGTTTGCATTTACATCACGTATTCAGCAATCGACATCATCTAGACAGCCAAAGATGCATAAAAAAGGTCTTTCCCAACCAATACTTACATGTGAAATTTTAATTGCAATTTACTTTTGAAAACATATCGTAATTAATTCGTGCGATTATATGTTATTAAACAATTTCAAATTTCAAAAAATTCCACACGTCAATTTTATCGCACTCTGCAGTTGTTAGGCGTTCAGTCTTGTTGCTGTAAAGCCTAGGTCAAACGGCGCATGATGATCGATTACAGTTTAAAAACTCATTTCCCCTTAACTATCAGTGGTCAAACGGAAAAATCGATCATCGACTTTCATCTTAAAGTGAACGATAGCCCATGACAAGCAAAGATAGCCGATAACAATTGGTTGTTAAACGGGAGCGAGGGTTTCAAGTATCATCGACTATCATGGACTATTACTGACTATCATACGCTGTTTGACAAAGGCTTTAGAATTAAACTGTTGATGCTAATTGTATAAGCGCATTGCTGCTTCCTCTAGCGAATTATTCTCGATTCGTGAATTTGATTCGAATCGATGCCACTGCTGTCAGTAAACCCAAGTGTTTTGCCACTATTTTAAAAAACTTACAGTTCAATACCAATTAACAGGTACTGCAGCAAACATACTAAGATCATACTAAGAATTAACTAACATCAGGAGCCTGCGGCTAATTCTTTCAAATCTGCACCGCTCGTAGACCAAACATATTCTGCGGAAAAGGAATCTGTCAGACCCAATTCCATCAAAGCAACAAATTAACTCTTTCCTGTCCGTATAGGTCCTCAGTGACCTATGGAGACTTTAGTATTTAACTCTGGCTAACGCTAGACGATTTTACTCGTCTAGGGGAAAGTCCTCGGGTAGGAAAGAGTTAATGTTAACAAACATAGATCTCTAAATAGTGCTAATCTCGACGTACTCCGGACCCGTTTACCCGGAATGTCACTCATGGAAACTAAATCTCGCTTTGCGTTTGTGTATTTATATATTTGTATAAATCACCGGACCAAATTGACCGCGTCACAACGTGGAGTCCTTGAACGAAGTCCGAAAGTCATTGGCTCCGGTTACATTTCAAATTTTTTAAACTTAAGGCAGTTGATACGGCCAAATCGTGTAGAACCATATTTCAAAATTTAAATTTTGTTTTAGTTTCAAGTGATTTATGAAAGCAGTTGGAAAGGCTGAATGGCAGCCGAGGCGCATATACTCATTTTTATGCTCGTTTTTGTTTGTTGTCGGAGATCGCAGTTGAAACTAAGAGTCTTGTATTATTAGTTGAACAACTGGGTGAATTGCTGTGCTGGATGTCTTTGGAATTTCCGTGCGCCTCGGAAGTTTTTGGTTGTGAAAGTTCCCCCAAATACAGTTTCGGGCAAACATCCGAAACAGCCAGTTTAAAAAGCCGGAAAAGACACAGTATCGTCTCGATAACCTTTTTAAACAAAATTTTGTCTAAAGACCGGAGTGCTAGAAGTGCAATATTCATATCTTCAAGCTGTTAGTTTCATCATACGTTGTTTTTTCTCCTTGCTTTACGTTAAGGCAAGAACTTCCCTTTGGTCAAATGAACTTTGGCGCTTTTCTCGGCCGCTTCACGACAGTTTCGCCCGAAACTGTGGCTGTCACTTTTTTTCGGTTTTATAATACTACTGTCATAGTTTCATTTCCTTCTTATTCCATGTCGTCAAGTTTGTAACTTTGCCTCGTTGTTTTCTTTGACTTTGGTGGTTTTTGCTGAGCAGTGGACGTACTTCGCTTCGCCGAACAAAATTTCTGAATTTTCCGGTCACCGGTCTACATTTTTATCTAAAAAATTTCCTGTAACCTTGTCTCCACAAGCCGATGCTACTACCTTGTTGTGATGTATTTTCAATTTCTGGTTTTTAAGCTATCAATTTTATTACACAGGTTTCTGTAAAGGAGTGAAAACCGGAAGCCATTTAAAACAACAGAGGATATAATTTGGTTTTACAATTACACCTCTAAAACATCGACATTTTTAAATCATGATAATTGATATACTATGTACAGTTTGTAGAACACCGCGTTTTATTTTAAAATAAAACGTGTTGTTCCACAAACTAAATATAGTATAAAAAATATTACATTATAAGAAAATATTACTAAAAATACCAGATTATGGACTTACTAATTCATATAAACTAACACTACAATAAAATAATAAACAAAAGGGTACTTTCAAAGAGGTTCATTGGTCAAATATGGAGGTATTGATTTACTTGACGAAATTCTTAGTCCGTCTATCCGTTTCTGCGTCTTTCGGAATATCCATCTATTACTTACCGGCGATCCACTACTTGCCTTTTGTACCATGCTTGAAGAAAAGTACCCATATTCAAAAATCTTAAAGTGATTACCTGGTTACCCTCATATGTAAATTGGCCATTTCAAATCACGTGATGTTTGATTTATTTTTTCTCTAACTAGAAATACGTGTACACAAAAACCCGAGGATACGAATATTGAGATGTGACAAAAAAGTTAACTGTTAGCTGAAAGTTGTCTTACAGTAATCATTACAACAATTCATTACAAGTGAGAAAGTAGATAGTCTAGGTGTTATAGTTATGGTTTTGATTAACAGGAAGGAGAAATGTATTGCACATTTCTGGCTGGTTTAATACTGCTATGATAATCAAAAATAAATATTGCACGGTGATAAAAAATAAAAACAATAAATTTTAGAACTTTGAGTTTAACAAACAGTGCGTTTGTGTGGTTATACAAACTGAAAAAGGTACAGAAAGCAATCTAAGATTCCTTTTGCAAAGTAAATAAAAGGATTAATTGAGGAACAGCAAAGGATAAACCAATGAGTAGAAAATAATATGAACATCAAATGACCTTGCTAACATGTCTTACTTTGGATGTAGTATCAATATTACATTTAACCTTTTGTGAATGATTTGAAATGCGTATTTTCCAGTTTAGGTTACGGTCAATCATCATACCAAATTTAGTAACCGTAATGTCATATGGTAAGGTCATAACTGGTCATTGAATGAAAGATTTACCTCATAATTAAGCTTTCTGAGAAGAATAACAATGGGACTTTTTAATATTAACTCTAACGGTTGAAATTTTTATCTTTTGCTCTTTGTTCCCTCTTTGTTTTTGCTTTGTTCTCTTAGTTGTTCTTCTGTTCTTGGTGTCCGACATATCGGACAATGTGTGTTAGAGGTTAAGGGACAACTTGTTCGCACACATCAGGTGATGAACAGGTGCAGTCAGAATCCTAAACACGACTGATTGGTCTAGTGTGTCTACGATTAGACAGTTTTACTATAAACCTGTCCTCTCGTAAAATTTGTTTGCTCCATTTTATCTCAGTTTATCAAAAAATAGGTACGCAACACGTACATGTGTTTGCTGACTCTCGATTAAGGGCAAGCAAAGCACTGCATATAGGTGTTTGCACGAAAAATCCATCTAAACAATTGTTGCCTCTCTGACGTACGATAAGAGGGAAAAGTGTTGCTTGATTCAATGGTGCATCTTATAAGACACCTCTTGATAAATTAGAGCCAATCGTCGTGAAATACGTATTGAATGCATTTGCCATTTTTTGATTGTCAGTTATCATGGCATCATCGACAGCAAGCTCAATTATTTGTGTTGTTCTAGATTGCTTATTGATTAATTTATTAATTATATTTCAGATCTCTTTAGAGTTATTTAATTCTCATCTAGCTTCTTCGTCTAATAACGCATAACAGTTTTTTTAATCAACTTATTGGTTATGTTTCTGGCAGTTCTATATGCTTGAAAGAGAGTTGGTAATCCAGTTTTGACAGCTTTTTTCTTTAAGAAGTCAAGACGGTGTATTTGGTTTTAAATATTTGTAGTTAATCATGGAGTATACTCATTTTGTACTCTTCGAATTGACAGTGGAGGGTGAATATCCGCCACTTGCAGAAAAAAAAAATTTTCCAGATTTCCCATAAATCATTTAGGTTATTGTGTATCGCATACTGAATTCTGCCATGCCTGAATCGTCTCCAAAAATAATTGAATATAGATCCTTCAAAAACTATGACCAAAGCGCCTATGCTATGCGGTTGATTTATGGTCTGAACTTTTTAATAGTGTAGCTAATCAGCAAGCTCCTATAAAAACGTGACGTGGGACATCTACTCCCTGGATGACTAGCGATATAGCAAAATTGATGAGAGATCGTGATTACTGTCACAGAAAGACTAGAACCTCCATGTCTAGACATTCTTGGGCTGCTTTCCGTAAAATAAACCGGGAGGTACACCTTTCTATGAAGAAAGGCAAAAAGGATTACTTCTGGAAATTAATCGGAGAAAATAAGGCAAATAGTTATAGATAACTTTTTAGTTATCGATAACAAAAAGTTATCGATGACAAAACATCTCGTGTGTGAATCAAGTTATCGACTAAAAATGGTGAAAAATAAAGTCGTCGACAACAAAGTAGTTTTCCTTTTCAAAAGGAAAACTTACTTTATTCGTCGATGACAAACGTAGCAGTTTTGTTATCGACAAGTCACTTTTTCCCGTCTGTGAGTAAGTCATCGATTACTAAAGTCTTCTTGTCAACAAACCAATATGGATTCTAATCGAATGCTATTACTGAAGAGAATGTAGTAGTGTTGTAGGTGCAGTGTGTACGCATCATATTTCTTTCAAGCAGAAACTGCTATCAAGAGGCGTGAACAGGGTACTTTGGAAAAAGGTACGCTCCAGAGATTTTTGGCCTACCTGCCAAACTCACTGGTACAATGAAGATTACATTGCGAATGCAAGAATTGACAGGAAGACGTTCTGGCTTATAGTTGACAGACTGAAGCCATATGTACAACGGGAAGCAACCAACACGAGGAAGCCGTTCGATGTGGACGAAAGGCTAGCTATGGTTTTGTGGAGATACGGAAGTGGGGACTCAACTAGAACCATCGCATGGATGTTTGATATGGGAGAATCGACTTGTGAGGAGGCTTGTATTGAGGTAGCAGACGCCATATGTGAGTTCACTTCTGAGTTGTTAGTGACTCCGAGTCAAGAAGAACATGCCCGAGAAGCAGAACTGTTTGAAAGTGGGCGCGGCTTCAAATGTGTACTGGGGCTAGGGACGGGTCTCACATACCTGTACGTGATGTTTTTGGGAGAAGGAAGCTTTTGTGGTGCTTCAAAGGCTTTTATTCTCTTGTTCTGCAGATAGTTACCGGTGCCGACTACAAAATTCTTGCGGCTGCTACGGGTCATGCAGGAAATTCTCATGATTCGATTATAATGAAGAAACACTCCTTCTGGCAGAAGAGGGAGGATATTTTCCCGCCAGGTACAAGGGAAATTCTAAACATCTCTAAATAATTTGAAAATCACTGGTTGCCCTTTCCATCCATTGTGCTCATAAACCACTCAAAATAAATTTAAAAAGATAGCGTTAGAAATGACTTTCTGACTTGTTACCAGGAGTCCATGTTGGACGCTGTCGAGTTGGTCCGGCAGATGGAACTGTCAGTCTGCAACAATTCTAGAGCAACGTACATAGGCAAACAAAACACACTTCGGAGGATGAAACAAAGTGACACCATCGAGAGGTAAAAAAGCACCAAAAAAAACGAAAGCAAAAGAAAAAGAAATAGCAAACCACGACTAGAACACTGAAAATGTCTTATAACAGTACTCAGCGAAGGAACCGTACTCGACGACATGGCTAGTTGAAGAACAATCCATTCAGCCATGACCCCACAACACATCAACAGAACATGTTTCAATTTACTCATAATATAGATTCTCAACCGTAAGCCCACCACAGGATCAAAGACAGCTAGCGACCTCGCACGCATAATACTCCCAAAGGAAGGAGCCTCTTAAGAGATTCACCTCTTCCTAATCATATATAAACCGCCACATAAGTAATTCTCACCTCGCCTAAAAATGTAAGTAAAAACGGTAACTGGTTAAACCGTTAAATTGATTCAATCTCAAAATCATGTACCAGTACATTCATAATTAAATTATGCCGCCACAGATGTTGAATGTCGTAATTCAAAAAAGTCTTGATAGTTTAATGTCCAAACTGCCGTATTTTTTACGGAGGGATATGCCGTGATGGTTTGTATATTAAGTTTACAAACTAGAATATTGAGCTTCATTAAAATACACGCCAATATCAATAAGTGTACATCACATCAAAGTGTACATCTACCATTCATAAACGGTACATTTACCGAAACGTCGTATAACCAAGATGTTAAAGCAATGAAATTGTTCGTTTTCTGATAAAAGTGAAACTCTGCACGTTAGTTGACCTCTACGTATTAAACAATTTTCAATATACTGGCACCACTGCAACGTTCTGTAACAGGAAAAAACTAATTTCAAAATGACGATGTCGGCATTTTTCTTAATAATTTCACAGTAGACTGTCACTACAATGTCTTATCAAATATTTATAGAATGTTTACAGAATAGATCACAAAATGTCTTCAGAACAGCAACACTTGTGGCACCACAATACCACAAAGATTATTTAAACATATCTTTTTTGTAAGGCAACCTTCACAAAAAGGCGACATTTGTGGAGCATTTTTTCAAAACTGAACAAATTTTCCGTGTCTTTATTGAAATCATAAGTAAATTAATTAATGGTAAAACTTATCTTTCACGCCATTAATTTTTCTGGATAAACGATGACCGAAATTTTTCAATTCGGCGAGGGGGACTGCAGTTGAGAGTGGATACGGAGGCCTGAGTTTGAATTAAGAAAACTGTGATGGTGTCGTTCATCAGGTTTCTTTACAGAAGTTACTTTCGTGGGATAATTCAATAAGTTATCTACTACAATCAAAAGATATTAATCAAAAGAGTGTTATCTCGATTGAGAACGCATGTTAAGGAGCGATTTCCTCCAGAATTTCAAGCATTGTAAAGTTTACGTCAAATTATATTCATGGCAAAGATCGTCAAAGTCACTAATAACCGTTAGGCTCTAATGAACAAACTGAACCTCGAAAAAAAATCAGCTGGATGTTGTGTACGCTTTGCAGAACGAACACGAAGCAAACTTCTTGTCCGTCTGGCAAACTAGAAACGAAAAGACACTGGAGCAGGTTAGTAGATACTTGTCTTTAATCCTTCTTAATTGCAAAAGTTAAATAAGAGAACAGACGTTTCTGCAAAGAGCCCCCAACTGAGTTTGAAAATATTTGATTGAGTTGTGGTAGTGCTGATGCTGCATTCAAAAACAGCAAGTAATTTTATGGAGTATATCCAAACGGTCTTCTTGGGATATATAATATACACGAGAAGGAGTGTTTCATCAGGATATCCAAAGACCGAAAAATGTGTTACATTCGGCTCAGGGATTGAATACCATGTGGGACACGTACAAATCAGACAGTCTCAAGACAGGTTCAAGGAAAAAGGGAGCTCTGCAGCTCGTCGATATGTTGTCCAACAGTGAAAATTCCACCCAACTAGAACAGTTGCTTGCACGATGACAATAATGAGACAGAAAGTTTTGGACATGTAGAGCAGCAGGTAGAGCACAGAGCACATGGCGAAAAAAATTGTGAGCAACAACGATATAGTGCCTGGAAGTTGTTCGGGCATTCTTTGCTTTGCAACGTTGTGAACATCCGTATATTTTTTCATGTTCTAGATGCTGATAATGAACAAGAAAGTATCATGATAAAGTTAATCGATACGGATGACTTCGTACTCATTGTTTCGCAGATGCAGATATTTCCGCCGAAAGAGGTCGGGCTTGCTTTTGAGATGGAACATTGTCAAGGTATTACACGATTCATTAAATTGCTCATTCATTTGGTGCACCTGAAAGCACTGTCTTACCATCATTCCGTGCGTTCAAAGGCTGTGACACTGTGACGTTCTGTGCAGGTAAAAGCCAGAAAAGTGAATAGGACTCCTGGAATACGTTTTCTGAAGAGGTTTTCTAATAGTGGCCCCGCATCAAAGCCAGCACTAGAACATTTGGGATAAGTAGATTTTCCTGAACATATCTAACAATCTGATTGAAAAAATCATAACAACACACAACAGGTCGTAATCTACCGCGTTCAGTTTGCTAGACCTCAATGATGATAATCTTAGTAATCAATTGTAAGTACAGAAGAAGGATGATATAAAATGCTGAATAAGCATTTTTGACCGTCACCTTTAATCATTTCTCAAATAAAATGTATTCTTGGCACTAAAACGACCGCTTGTCGGAGTATATAAGAGATTCTGTAATACATTAGTAGGTAGCTGAAGTGATAACCGACAATAAAAATATCACTAAAAAAATGTTAACGTCGACATTTTCAATTAAACCCAACTTATTCCTGCTACAGGATTTTTCGGCGAAACCTCTATATCCAAAATTGATGAGAAGATATTGGTTGACTTTGTGGTAGGTTTCAAGCTTTTATTTTCAAAAAAAAATACATCAGTTCCCTACATTTTTTCCCTTAACTATTAGATTGGCAGGTAAACTTACCACGACACGCAGCGGTAATGCAATGAAGATAAGCTCCTCTGACGGACGAACTTGATTTCTTGTTCGTCATGCGTTGCTACAGGAAATATAAACGTAAGCAGAAACTTACAGTTCACTATCTACTTAAGGGTCGAAATATCAATCATATGATAATCTACCTTATATCTCATGACCATATTAATTATAATATTATTAATTCTATATTATTAATCAATTATATAATTCATAATAAGTCATAACAATTATAACTCATATTATTAACCATATTATTACTTAATATAATCATATTATTTATTCGTCTTAATTATAACCATATTATTAATTGTCTTAATTTAAATCATATTAATTATAATCTGACCATTGTAACTGTGTTGAGTTCAATTGTAATAATACAATCCCCTCTCGTAAACTTATCTAACCTATCGAGTGAAAAATCTTTCATCTTGACCGTCCAAACTTTAGTATATGTACTTCAATCCTCTTTCTATCTGAATTGTCCTGGGTTATTCATCTTTTTATCAGATACGGAAGTTAGAATCACATCTAAAATACGCCTATACGGCCACTGTCCTTTTAAATATCGAATATTTCGAAATTTCTAAACAAGACCGAAAAATGTTGGCTCGGCTGGACAAGCGTGACCGTCATAGAATTTCTTCTGGCAAAGCCTAGTTCACACAACAGTACGTCACTAGTGTCGCGGCACAACTAGCGATATTAAAACAAAGAAAGTCACGGCACTAGCAAAAAAAACAAGCTGCTTCGGGAGGGAAAACCGGGGGGTTATTTCAACTTCAAAATGTTTGTAGAGCATGTATGTTCCTCACATTATCTTCTCTTCAATAAAACAAGTAAGAATCTTTACTCGCTACATAACTCCATTGAATTGACTGGATATTTTGATAAAACCAAAGATAGTGTTCCGAACTTTAGAAAAAAGCTTCCCTTCTGCCATTACTCCGCAGTGAAATTTCAATTTCGCCGTGCGATGCCACTTCGGCAGCTGTTATATTTTCTTCTCCGTTGTACCGTGAATTTCTCGGTATTTGCCATCGTTTTCTTGCTTGGTGGTGCCTTGACTTTGTTTGTTTTGCAAACAGAGTAGTAGCTGTGCTGTAGGTTTTGGAGTAGCAAAATACAACTTATGGCCATGACACTGTCGGACCACCGTATCCACACGAGTGACGTGCAAGCATAGGAACGTAAGGAAGATAATACAAGGTAGGTATTCCTACGCAGCTACGCCGGCAGACGAAATATAATGCAAACACAAGCTTAGAAGTCAAATCGACCGGTCATGGTACCGGTGACAGGTAAGAAAAAAAGCGATTAGAAAACAGGCAATACAAATAGCTGCGGATGCTGAGACAAGAAACAATTTTTTCCAACCAAGACACACGCCCGAGGTAGGTCAACCTAGTTGCAGTACAGTTTTAAAACCTTTGCCGTACATAAACTGCACAATACTTCACCAAAGATGTATTGAATACGGGCTTATAAAACTCGCCAAGAAAAAACTTGCCAAGCAAAACTTAGCTGTGTTCCAGGAACTTATCTGTTCATGCAGATGTCATTAATTAACTTCAATAACCGTAGTATTACTTTCACTGACAACAGTTTACCTGAAACATTGTGAAAAGACCACTGGGGACTTCGTTGCCAAAATGAATGCACCACTTCCTTAAAACTGCTAAGGCTTCTACCACCACGTTCTCGTTAACTAAACAGACAGTAGCAGAAACAAAGATCGAACTTTTTCATTTCTGTTAGAGCCACAATTTTTATTATATACCCCATAGCCACTCTTAAAAAATGTACACTAGTCGACGACGCCTTAAGTTTCAGACATGATGAACAGCTGTGTCCCACCTTCTTGTTGCAGAAAAATCTCTATCTTTTTGAAAACCAAGATACTCAGTTCCTCAAGAGGCAACGACCCACTAACAGCGTTACTTTCCACGTTGCCAATCCCTACGACAAAAAATTCAGTTAAAAGTAAACAAAATTAAACACAAAAACTAAGGTAAATTCAAAGCTCGTGTCCAACGTTTTTTATTAAGTAAATACAACAAGAGACGAAAAATTATGAGAAGGGGATGCTCCAGTAAAATCATAACTAATATGTGCTCTGAAGAATGCTGTCACGTGAGCAAAATTGCTCTTACGGTCAACAAATTGGAAGTGGGAAGTTCAGAGTACGTCCTCGTGTACTCAAATGAATTGAAAGGTATGACATACCTGTGTGTAGGATACCACTGTCACAACAACAGATTCTAGATCGTAAATGCTCGACTTTTCGAAATACGAAGTTTACCGTATTCGGTGTCAATGTGGTTTGGTTTAAATTACTGGAACGGGCAAAAATTTCTCCACTCACCGAAAGAGTATAAGACCCGCCAGTGCAAAGCTTCGCTTATAAACGTAGATAATGTTAAATATGGTAGGCGCATGGAAATACGATTAAACTGCAACGATGTCAGTTCATAACACGATAAAGATTTCTTACACAGACGAATCAGAAAACCCATTTCAAGAGAACCCACAGAAATTCCCTAATTTCCCTCGAGACCCGAGTCAAGACATATAAGATTCAATGTCCAAAAATATCGAGGAACAGGCGGTCACATTTGAAAAATAACATAACCTCATTTATGGTTATTAGCGAGGAATTAGTGAGTCTACAAATACCGTAGGATTTATTTCATAATGTGTGCACATTTTGGAAACACTTGACAAAGTCGATTTCGCGTTGTTGTACGTTCGAAAATAGATGTCAGGACGCCGAAAAGGCCGTTTTCCGGAACACCCTCGGGTTATATCAGTAAGACTAGTATCAGCAATCCAACACCACAGTTTAGAAGAACAGATAAGAACTGAATTTCAGGCAGTAAAGAATAATGTTGAGAGCGAGCAAATAAAATTTACCGCAGACAGTTTTCAACTGTGTTGGCATTTCAGCGAGCGCTTCAAAATATTCCATCGAAGTGCACAAAGTTTTCCTTAAAGCCGTCTAGTCAGGGAAATTGTCGTATTGTTTACATTTTTGCCTGTATCAAGAAATTGACCTTTGTTCCAAAACCATTGTTTAAAACCTATCGTTACAAGATCTTAGATCAAACCAACCTTCTGGCCATTAAAACAACCCTCTGTTTGATGTTGAGTCAGTATTTTCGTTGAAATCGGAAATGAAACGGCTCACAAGTTCAGGTGCCAGTCTTTCAGTGGAGAAAGTTGTAACTAAGATAGGTTATAGTGTCTGGGATTGGATTCAACTTTACTAAATACTTCAGCAAATCTAAACGTCCAATAAAGAAGTTACACGATCTATTCTATAACACGAATAAACTTCCATTTTCATCGATAATTTCACAGTTCGCCAACAGCATTGCACAACAGCGTTTGTCGTCAATACTGCGTGATGGTTCCGTGACATGATTCATCACTCCTACGCCAGTTGCAGACTGTATTCGTTCAATAAAATATCCGATGTATCCTTTTGTGGAAGAACAACTTTTAAAAATAAAAATATCTTATTGGCAGTGAGATTGTACCCGTATACATGTAGCATCTTTTTAAAATTTTTCTTATGTCTTTGATACAGCCTATCACCATATCCTTTTGCAGAAACTTGGGCACAAGGGATTAAGGGGTGAATTTGCAGCTGGTTTACTGTAAGTCATATTTACATAAAAGAAAACAAGACGTTTCATTTGGAAGTGTAAAATCAGAATTATTGAATGTTTCATATGGTGTGCCACCAGGTTCAGTTCTTGGACTTTTTTTGCTACATGTATATACAGTATCAGTGGTATTCATAATTCTACTAACACCCATGATATTCACTTTTTTGTTGTTGTCAATTTTTGTTATGCTGGCAAGGGTCTATTAACAATAGACGGTGCAATAAACATTCAAATTGCACCTGTTGATCATTTCCTTAGCGCTAACAAGTTGTTCGTTAAGATCAAGTCAAATTATATGTACTGTATATATATATATTTTATTTCATTGTAGTAAGAAGTTAAGGCATTAATTATGAAGTGAAACTTTTATTCAATGGCCAATTACTTTAGCAAGGGTGTGATATCCCTTGTTTAAGCGTGGTGATTGGATGTGTCCTACACTGAGACGTACACATTTTAAATATTTCTAGAATGATTAAACTTGTTATTGGTGCTACATGTATATCTAAAGCAAGACATTTTGTTAGCATTGTTATTCAAATTAATATCTACACATTAGTTTACCCTCTGCTAACATATGGTTTGGTGGATGTAGCTTGGCGGAATCCTTACTATTCCTCAATTAATGCTTTATTTAAGCCATAAATTAATTACATTTTACAATTTTTTACGATCATACAATTGAAAAATGGATGATAAATTCTAGATTTTCATTGTTTGGTTATATATCCCCTACAGTAAACCTAGACATGTACCACCAAAATTCGATTATTTTGCACTGCCTAATATAGCTGAATGGTTATTACAGGTAGCTTGCACCTTGTACATGTAATATTTAAAACACGAGTAGGAGCGTTTTATCAGATTTAAAACACGAGTAGCAGGAGAAATTTGTGTTCAACGTAATTAGTGATGAACGTTCTCGTATTTTTGTACGCTTTCACATTTGTAAGCAACCTTATAAAGGCTGGATATTGTTTTGTGTTTGTCGTGACTTGTTCTTAAGTTATTAGTGTCGTATTGTTAGATTTTTGAAATAGAACTCCTACTAGACGTTCGTTTCTTGATAGGTGGGTTTTTCCAGTAAATTCAGTAACATAGGTCGGTATACCTTGTTTGATTTGCCTTGAATGTATTTTTTCTTTCTCGAATTTGGGATGGCATTTTATATAAAATTGCACTTTCACTTGTATTCTTTATGTAAAATTTAATGCTAGTTAGTATTTATGCTGGTTTTATCAGGTATAAACACTCTTGCACATGATGAAATACGCGTACTCAATTGGAGAATGTGTCTTATGAATATTAATGAGTTTTTAAAGTACAATTTATTACACAATCTTGTAAATAATTAAAAGTTTTATTTAAGTATTAGGCATATAAGTGTCAAAGTGTGGAATAACATTGGTTGTTGGATACTGTAAACTTCCGCTCCTACCCTTTTTGTTTTTAATTTGGTTTTTTTTTCGCCCAACTTTGTTTCAAATTCATCTTTTTCCCTTACTTTTCTTGACAGCCATGAAGGAAAAGGTTAAATTTACATCAGCTTAGTTATTTTTTGACATCTGTTTTTCATGTTGATTGAATTCTTTGTCCTGGTCCCGTCGAGTAAACTGCCCTTATGAGAGCCTGAGTTGGGAAAGGTAATTTTCGTCGCTTTCAGGCAACTTTTAACTTTTCAACAGTAAGGTTGTTTTGGTCTCAATTGTAATTCGTATTCTTAATGGCTATGATGGTAGCGTTTGCGAGGGATTCCTGCGTACACGTATTTCTAGTTGGTCACTATACATACGGGGGGTGGTCAAAAAAAGTGGTCCCCCATAAGAATGATATAACTTGGTTCTTTGCCATCATGTGTAATGAAAGAGTTCATAAAACTTGTATTCTTCTACATACTAGAGCAGTGTTACACATGTTTGAATGAAAATGGGGATTCTCAATCACAGATTAGAAAATTACATGCATTTAGAGAGATTTTGATCTAGATTCAAGATGGCGGTTTTCAGCCTAAAATTCATAGATATTGTTAAATAGTTTGTGCAATAAGTGTTCTCTCTTTGCATAGCTTGTCCGGAAATAAACTGCACAAAAGTTTCTTTAAATCTGGAGTGACTGGCTGATGTTATATTGCATACAATTTCTTCCAAATTTTCAACGTGTATAGGATGAGAGCTTTTAACAGATTCGTGACCAGGGATCTTCAAATTGAACAATTGCGGCCTTTGGCATATAGATCCAGGTGGCTTAAGGAAACCAGTTTGGGCATAAAACTGTGGCGTTGATCTAACAAAATATTGCAATATAGCTTCACCCTTGTACCGTAACATTCAGTAATTGTGGTAATGGAGGCACACCTATTATATCACAACTAATGTTTATATTGGAAACTGCATTCATTTCATTAAGTAACTTAATAATACCACTGCCTACATGAAAGAATTATATTAGCTAATGGAGATTTATATCCTTACACTCTTAAACGCATTTTACCGGGTAAAATTTACGTTCCAAGTAATTTTTCGGGCGAAAAATTCAAACATTTTGGTGAATCTCTTGTTAAAATCCGCCATCTTGAGTCTAGAACAAAATCTTTCTAAATTCATGTAATGTTCTAATCTGACTTAGAATCCCCATTTTCATCCAAACATGTGTAAAACTGCTCTAGTATGTAGAAGAATACAAGATTTATTAACTCTTTCATTACATACGATGGAAAGGAACCAACTTATATCATTTTTATTAGGGGGGCACTTTTTTTACCACCCCCTGTAGCTATAGAATTTTTTCAGTCAAGTCAGTTCGTTTGTGATTTCAAATCACCTTTTTGGATCACCTTTTTCCGCCGTCGTTGCTAATTTGGTGACGAAGGATGCGAATCATTCCGAATACAAATAACTCAAAACAGGAAGAAACTCGTCATGTTTTTAATGCTTTCATCCAAAACAATTATCCTAAAGAATTTTTAGCCAGCCTGTCAAAGGAGCCTAGGTACAACTTGATGTAACCGAGTTATGACGCTATCGGGCCGTCACCTCTGCATGAGTTGTTTCTACACTAGCTTAGTTTGAGCCTGGCATATTATCGGCAAAAAGAGAAGTGTAAATCGGTGCTACAGAATATATGGCATGGCTGCATTAGTTACTCTAAGATCTGAAAGTTTACATTGAATGAAGTATTTGGTATTAGTTACTCTAAGATCTGAAAGTTTACATTGAATGAAGTATTTGGTTCAGTTGAACCATTTCTAAACATCGAGCGTTATTTCTGCGGCTGTCGCGACTGACAGACTAGAAGAATAGAGTGTGAGCCTTTTTTATTCTCTTATTTCGCCGAGCATACTATCACAACGTCAAATAGGTTGTTTCTAATCTTGTTTCAATAACAACAAGATTAGACATGATCTAAGAGCTGGTAAGGATAGGTTATAAACAACAATTCTTCTACTAAGTTCATTTTTGTTGATACACGTAAACAATACGACAGTTTTGCAGGCTAGGCAAGTTGTGCAACTATCTCGCCGTTGGGGATTCCACATATTCGTATTCTCTGGGTTGTTGTGAGCAAAATTGCTGTATATCTTGTCGTTCGAAAATTTCATCTTCATGGAGTTTTTCGCTGTCAAGGTTGGCGATTTTGATGGTTTTTCAAATCATGGCCGGGAGAAAAAAATGAGCAAAGAGTGAGCACTTGTGACGTCGATAGAGGAAATCTCTTACTGAAACAAACAGTGTTTGCATCAGAGAATTTTGTGACAGTGACAATGGCTGGTTTGTAAACAGTGGCAAAATACTGTAAAGGAACCTTCGCGTTTTACTGTGTAAATTATATTAAGTTGTTCTGAGGTGTTTCCAAAATTTGGCCATATTATGAAAAATATAAAGCAGCACGTTTGGAAACCAATTAATACCTTCTTATAAACCAAAAATAAGGGTAAGTTGGTAAGTTAGGTTTTTGTCTGTGGCAGAAAAAGTCTGATTTTCTCCATATTTCTGGAAATTTACCGTTAAGTCTTACCAATTAAGACTTTCAATCCGAGTACGCTAAAATATTCTTTAAAATTTTGAAGGTTCAGTCTAAATTTTTGGATCACCTTTGAGCACACCAACTCGATCCGTCCATACTGTGAGTTTTCCTTCTGATCCTATATTAAAAAATATCGCAAAACCATGTTTACACTTTTAAACTAATCTTAGTAACAAGAATAAAATACGCAATAAAGACCTGACTGAAACGTAAAATAACCACCATGACTTTAAAAACAACGTAGAAGATGACGAATGGCCGAAGAAAATACAGAAAAAGTGGGGGTCATAATAAGCCCTATGCAAAAATAGACGCCAATTTACAATTATTTTACATGCATATAAATTTGCATTTTCAGCCTCATTCTTGCGTTAAAAATTCAAATTAATTTTATCATTTTAAGGGGGGTTGGTTCTAGTTTTTGAGAAATTTCTTTTGGTTTTTTTCTTTCAATTTTTAATGAGAAGTTATATTACAATATTTCTTTATGAATACAATTTAACATAATAGAAATTTGGTAATTTCCTTATCTTAGTTTTTAGGTTTGAAGTACAGTACTAATGCTTTCTTACTCAGTTTCATCTTCTTTTACCATAAAAGTCACTGTCATACAAGAATTCCAGAATTGGATATACTTCAAGATGTATTTACAAGTGAACAGCATTATTTGTAATTTAGTAATACATGGAGTGGCATCTGAAATTCCTTTATATAGGGAACAAAGCCCCTTACAAAAGCAACAACAAGGAAGTGAATTTAGTTTCCTCAAATAAAGTGAGAAATTCTTTTTCAGTGTCATTTCTGTCATTTTTAGTGGGAAAACACACTTAGCAGAAGCCTTTCCCGGTAAAATGCCTGGCGAAAAGTAGCTGGTTGATGGCGAGTCAATGTAAACAGACTGTGGAAGGTTCAATTAATTGCCAGTTCGCCAGATTTTAATAAAAAGTATGATAAGGATGAATGCTATTTTTTTATTTGTTTTTCCCTTTTTTTCTTTTTCTTTAACGAAAATCTTGTTAGTTTGTTTTTTCTCAAGAGTTAAAGTACCTCAGATCTTTCATCTTTAATTTACCGCTCAAAATAGCTTATTTTTCGATGAAAAAGTAATTAAATTAAGGAATTTTTCGTGCGTAGTTATTAAGCACTCGTTCTTTAAATTACAGTGATAAAATAAACATTCGTTCTGTCGTAATCTAAAACTAAAAACAATATATCATTTACGAAAGATACGACAGCACAAATACTGCTTATAAAAAAGTAAATAAAAATTGCAGAAAAAAGTTTGTTAAAAAAAAATCCGGTACAATGACAGTCCGGTCACAATATCGTTAAGTGCTCCTCCCGTGAACGCAAGGACCCATAAATCCGCCGTCTCCGTGGCTTCATTTCATCTGCTAGAGCAAGCGGTCCAGTTAAATAGAGGTCAGTAGTGTAAACACATGAAACTCGTGGCAATCTTTGTACGGGTTCCGAATTCAGCATCGTTTAAAGGATCAGAATCGTGCAAAAAAAACGAGTAAACGTAATTTTATAAAAATGCCTTTTTCTAAACAGAACATTGCTTTGCTTCATGCTTATTTGCTTGTCACATATTTTTTGTAAACCATACATTTAGTATTAATGACTAACATTTTTCGACCGGACTAATTCGAAGAATTTCAATCACAATTTGAATAGAACATGTTGACGTCATCTTATCTGTTTTCGACGAAAACTGGTAGTTTGGAAATTCCAAACTGCAGTAATTAGCCACAGATTACCGAGACAGATATTCTCTGTTTTCATGTAAGTTAAACAACCTATCTATAACCATTAACGAGCCCATGAATTGAAATGTAATACCTGGTCAAAATGCGTGTTGTTATACGCATGTGATCGTTAATCGTCTTCAAAACTAAAATTGCGGATGCTACACTGTTAATGAAGCCGTGCACTACGCAGTTTATCAGCAAATTCCGACTTGATGTCCAATCAAACGTCAATTACCCTATCACATACAGTGGTTCCACGGCATAAATTTAATCACAACAGAAACACAAGTAGTATTTTACCATTGAGAACAGCAAACAAGTGTTCTAGAATGTCTTTTATGGCAGTGGAGTCACTGCACTGTTGAGACAAGTTCTTTAAACATGAAGCCGCCTCCTGTCGAATCATCTCATCCTTTGCATGAAGGTGTACTAAAAATTCAATGCAGTTAATTACATTTTAATAGCATTACCTCAACGAAAAGCGTCTAGATACCATGAAACCATTAAGCAAATTAGGATAAGGTAATTAAAAACCCTAATAAAAAATTATCGCAAACCTGAAAGACTTTTACACAGGACCAACGAGTGCTGAGAAAGGTCTATTGAGACGTCTTTGAAAAGATGCGAGATTGCTGATAAATTGAATAAAAAGCCGTAGTTAACCATTCATTCACTCGACGTACTAATAGATGATTAGTATGATTACGATAATGTTTGTAATTATGATTCAACCTCCTCGCCGGAGTGTTGGAAAAGACTCTCGAGAAATGAAATTTTTATCCGGTATTTACGAGCGGGCAATTTTTCCACCCACCTAAATTGGAAGATGTGGATGGCACCTTTCACGCATTTCCACGTTCGTCACTATATCTGCTGTTGTATTTACTTTGTCGTATTTACTTTGACTTTTTAGACTTCATTTCTATGATAGTACACGTATCGAGGGTCTCGAAAAAACGAATGATTTAACCGCACTTTCCTGCAAGAATTCGTCTGTTTCTCGCGGGATTTTTGATTGGAATAATACTCCTATAGAAAATCCTACGAGAACCATGTGCATTTGCGTAGGAAAGTGCGGTAAAATCATGCATTTTGCCGGGTCCTAGATATGTGTGTAACTTGCTATATTTTTATCGAAATATCCATGACATTTTCCGGCAACATAATTGCTATCTCTCCCTCTCCTTTCGTGTTCAATGTCGAGTACGACTAAAGGGGCGCACCTAGCTCCGAACAGAGGAAATTAAAAAACAAAAATTTCTGAACAAAAACAAGCCATCTTAAAAAAATAACTTCATATTTCAAGGGTCTTCCCTTGACGATTCGTCTAACTGCCATTGCAGCGATCTATGCGGCGCGGCAACAGCTGGCAGAAAAACCAGTTCCAATGCGGTACACCTATAAGGGTCATGAGATCATGGGGCCCCATCTTTCAATAAAGTACAGAATCATGGAGTGCTGTTATGATAATTAACAAAAGGTTATTTCCTATTATCATCACCGTTATTATTACTATAATTATCATCATCATCATCATCATCATCATCATCATCATCATCATCATCATCACCATTACCACTTGCATTAATATATCTAATTTAAGGGACGGGTCTCAGCACACGATAAAACAAAAAAACGTAGGCGTTTATTCCTGGTTCCACTTTCCAAGCGATATTTTGACGGTTTTGAGAACTGTAGTCTACTATATTAAATCAATAACCAACTAATTTTCAGCATTAATGTTGGGCAGAATAAATACTTCTTATTGCGAGATCAAACGAAATAACGAGATGAACAAAAAACAGTACGATAAGAAAACGCAAAACACAAAACGATGAGGAAAAGATACTACAAAAAAGACGAGTATGCATAAAACGCAAAAAGACGGGGGAGGCAATAATAGATAAGTACACACGTTGTAGCCCTGGAGACTTTATTAGCATGTAATAACTATTACAGGAAGATAAAATGGCAGGGTATATATTTACAGTGGATAGTGGAAAAACACTATCCAGATTTAACTAGTTTCTTTAGTTAAACAAAGGCTGAAGTACGACAGCTGGCTCTTCAATAACTGATAGGGAAGTACCGTTAATAATATCTTAATACAACCTGCAGGAACTAGTGACTTCGGGAGTTGTATACCCATGACCATAATTGACTTTGTTATAGATATCCTCATACATGATAAACATGCCGACAGTAAACTCGCACTGGTCATATACCGAATGAATCACTTCGACCAATGATGAACATTAGAAAACCGTAATTAGACGAACTGACTGAAAGAGGAAGTAAATAAACATCCTATAAAAAATAAGAATGCCCATGCTGACGAAGACATTTCAACACTCACACACAAACAAAACAAAACGAGCCGATGGCCCAGCAAAGACACAGACCATCTTCTTGGTAAATTTGTTTCATGGGTCATGGATTACTTACCTTCAACAACTACTTCAGGATTACGAAGAAGCGATTTCTGGACAACTGGCAAAATTATTTCCTTGAATTCTTGGTGGTTTATGTGTTGCACTAATGGAGAACTTGCCCTCTGAAAACAAGGATAAATTTGTTTCAGGAACATTACGGCACATTCTAAGCTGGTGTTGTGGTTTCATCTTTTAATTGCTTACCAAATTTCGAGTAGTTCTTCGTAAGAGTTAAAACCAGAGAACTGAGGCTTCGCGGCAGATGATTAAAGGCGTGATTAGGCATAAAGTCGACGTTAGAGATATTTGCCTTATTTAATGACTGAGGGGGTTTTCAAAAGAGTGTTGTTTTAGGACGTTTTGTTTTGTGATTTTGAATTCTGTTGACACTCATCGAAGTCATCTCACTTGCTATTTGTAGTGGACAGCCCAAACGATGAAGAACTTACATCTTGAAAGGATTTTCTTCGTGCTAAACAAGTAAACGTTCATAGAACAGTGGTACTCTCCGTAGAAAACTGGATTGCTTCGTACAGGGGCAAGTGAATGAAAAATTTTGTAACTGAAATTCGAAAAAAGTTTGAAAAGTCGAAAGAGAAAAAGAGAAAAAAAGAGGAAAAACGAAGGATAATGGAGTCCAGGATGGGAAGACTGCAGATTCATAGAATCAAAAGCGGATAATAGCTTAGTAGAACGGACGACTTTACATGGAGGTTTGGATCGACTAGACGAAAGGTTTCACGGTTGCACACAGAATAATGGTGCAAACGAAGATTTTCTCACCAACGCTTTAGCGTCAACTAGTATCTAATTCATAGGAGACAAGAGCAAAGACACTCAAATAAGATGGAACAAAACAGGAACGGACAAATGAGGGATTTTAAACTGCCTAATATCCTGTAATTTTCATGGAAATCATAGGTAATCAATGAGTGTCTCCACAACTTCTCTCTATCGTCGTTCGTTTCGGTTACATGTCCGTCATAGTTATTCAAACCCATGTTTATGAGCTATATACCATCTTCACAATAGCGAGCATTGATGGGTAACGAGGAGGAGTTTTTATTCCTTTGAAAAACCCAAAAGTCATCTAAACAGCATCGAATCATAAATTACGGATTTTACATTTCTCCAGTAATAGGATACTGAAATTAAGCTTGGTGAGCAGAGGTATTAACAATGGCTGATTTAATATAGAAATTGAGTTGAATCACATTGAACTGTAAAGTGTTATTTCAAAAACTTACGCGTTTGCTGAGTTGTACTTAAGCGGTTAACCGGTGGTAAAAATTGACAAACCAATTACGTCTTCTTCCTGTCAGAACAAATATTCCAGCGTAACTTCATTAGTTCATTCAAGTCAGGAAATTCAGTACCACAGAAGAGCCTCGTTGACAATTATTGTTGCTAAAACTGTTAACGAACCTCTACAGTGACAGGGAATATCCAAACTTAAATAAATTAATGAAGTTACGCTCGAAAGTTCGTTCTTAAAGGAACAAGACTAAATTGATGATTAATTTTTATCAAAGTTCTCAACAGTTAATTTACGAACTCATCATTGATCCTCAGATATCCGTGAAGGAAGCGTGGTTAAAATCCTATGGAGGTAAAACACCACATACAACGCCTCTACACATGAGGCTCAACTAAGCAGTAATTCTACTCATGGATTAAAACAGTAATAGCAAACCACAATCTAGACTCAATTTACTCAAGAGACGAGTAGCAGGTGAACCGTGACACGCAATCAAGCCCTTCCTTGATTGACTAAAAGCTTTCGGTGATGTATATATCGACTTCTGTGATATTCAAATGTGCAAATTGCCAAGGAGTATGGCTGAAGGTAAGAGCATCGTCGATGAGAATATAGCCGTTCAATTCCAAGTATACGCAGCTTATTCTACAATCCTAAAAATCCTGCAATTCTTCTCGATGGCGCAATTTACCTGCTATTTAACTGTCGCGATTGCTCCAGACAATCAAGTTACCAGCGATTTCAAATCACTACGAGAATCGTCGTATTAGTTGTGCAGAGAAGGCCACATTAAAAAAATCACGGTAAGGAAAGGTTATAACGTGCAATTTGTTAAATGCCCTTATTTGCCCGAAATGCGTAACAACCGCTTTACAGGATTTGTTTACGTCTTCAACAAACCACGCGCAACATTGAACCGATGCGAATGCGTTGCTGGAAAAGGTGCTCAAGCCACATGAGAGCATATTGTATCGGTGCGTTATGCTCTTGAAGCCTTCAGGTGAAGGTGTTGTCAGATGAAGAATCATGTTATCCTGCCCAGTCGAGCTCGTGAAATAGGATCAACTGCAATCTCGAACAATCATCGAATCTTGTAACCTTACCTTACCGTGATAAGATCAATATCTCATCACGGTAAGATATTCCACCATCTAGAACATCTGATACGACAATTCTCGTGGTGATTTGAAATCACTGGTAGCTTGACTGTCCGTTGCAGCAATGTCAAAAAATAGCAGATAATTTGCACCACTGAGAAGCGTTGTCGAGCCTTTTGCGACGGTGCAACCTGATGCGCATCCTAGCAATTCAACAGCTATTTGCTCAATTTAAAAATGAATATAAGTGCCCAGAAAGCATTTAATATTTATTTGCTGACGTTTAGTTGTTTACATCACAACATCTTCAGAGCATTTAAACTGATTTTACAAAAGTTATATTATATATACTTACAATGATACTAGTTTTAAATTACACAAAACGGTTACAAAATTTAAAATTCAAACTAATAAATTAAAGTAAAGGCCAACTAAGTAAATTAACTGTAAGTCAGAGTTAAGTGGTTAGTAATTAAAATAAGTCGAGAGGGATGGACCTTAGAGTGGCGTTAAGAACTGGGTTAAGGTTGGAAATTAGAAGACTCTCACGGATGAGAAGATCGGATTCAGAACTACCCGATGAGAGTAGTTTGAAATCAGAGACTGAAAAGGGGTGTTTGTGTATGTGTTTCTGTGCAAGTATACTTGACATAGATGTAACTGAACGGTTCTTTCCAGTCAAAGGCGAAACACCCATATGCTCCGAGACACGTGTCTGAAAATGTCGGCGCGTTTTGCCAACATACAATGCACCACAGCACTGACACTTATAAAAATACACGATATGTGATCTCAGATCAAAAGGAATTCTGTCCTTGAATGGAAAGAAATTGAAGACACAGCAGGAAGTACGAAAGACGAATCGTACGGAGATGTGCGGATAAGCTGAGGAGAGTTTTTATGGAGATGTGAACGGATCTGTAAGCCATGATAACCAGTGAAAGGAAGGCAGAAATAAGCAATCTTTTTTGAACAGGTGTCAACTTTGTCTCGGGATGTATAAATCTTGTTAAGGAAAGACTTAATACAACCGTCCAACAAAGCTACAGGATAGCCATTAAGAGTGAAAGTCTGTTTGAGTTTTTCTATTAGAGAATGGAAAAATACGTAAGAAGAGCAAATGTTAAAATACCGAGATATAAGTGAGAGTAACAGACCTCTTTTGTAGATCATAGGGATAAAGCTATCGAAGTTGGTAAATAAACTAGTGGAAGTACATTTGTGATGGACAGAGGTTGAAAAAATCCATTAGAACGTATTATGTTAATGTCTAGAAAAGGGACGGATGGTTAGATTCCAGTTCGTGTGTAAATTAAATGTTTCGGTGTTTCTAATTAAGATAGGAAAGAAAAGGAAGAATGTGGTCACGTGACTGAAAAATTAAAAAACAATCACCAACGTAACGGCGGTAAAATAGAGGTTTGAAGTGAGTGGGGCAGTTTGCTAACTAGGATTTTTCATGATATGAAAGAAAAATACTAGCAAACAGAGGACCGAGAGGTGAACCCATAGCAACTCCGTCAACTTGCTAATATAAAACGCCATTAAACAGAAAATGACAGTTTTTACAGACAAATCTAGAAGTTGGGTAAACTGATCACGTGAGAAACCACAAAAGAGAGTGGCATTAGAGAAGCATTTATCTGTGATTATACTAATTGTTTCATCTACTGGTATATCAGTGAAAAGGGATGTAATATCAAAGCTTGCCATTACAATATGGTTCGTATTATACGGTAGATCACGTGATTCTTTGACAAAAGAGAATTTGTCAGATATTGTAAAGGTATTAGTAGAAAAAGGACGAAGAAGCGGGACGAGAAATTTAGCAAGTTTATAACAGTGAGTTTCAATAGAAGAAATAATAGGTCTAAGTGGATAACTAGATTTGTGTACTTTGGGGAGGCCATATAAAATACCTGGTCGGAAACCAATAGGTGCGAGTTCATCATGTAATTGTTCAGAGATTATTTTATCAGATTTGAGTTTCTTTAAGAATTTACGGACTTTTTCTTAACGGCTAATCATCTCTTTACAAGGGTTAGCGTTAGTCATGTCCAAGCAATTAAATTTGGTGTTATCGTTCAGAATGTTTAGCATTCTTGAGTTGTAGTCGTTCCGGTTAATGATGGCAACGCCGTTTCCTTTGTCTGGTTTGATAAGGTAAATGTTTTTGTCGTTTTGAAGACCTTTGATAGCCTTACGTTCGTCATCTGAGAAGATAGATCTTGGAGGTATGTAGTTCTTGAAGCCACTTAATGCGATATCTTTAATCCGAGTTTTAATTAACTCTTCGTCAAGGTCAGAGGTAGTCGGTATACGTTCTTTCTTTAG
>JBAHVQ010071616.1:17202-27510 GCA_036872915.1 Nanipora kamurai | reverse complement strand
GAGCACTCTACTTACCGGGAAATTACCCATGCTTGTTTATCTATATATATATATATATATATATATATATATATATATATATTATATTTCATTGTAATAAGAAGTTAAGGCATTAATTATGAAGTGAAACTTTCATTCAATGGAACTAAATATTCACTGAATAGCCAATTGCTTAAGCAAGCATATGACATTCCATGTTTAAGCGTGGTGATTCAATGTGACCTACACTGGGACATACACATTTTAAATATTTCAAGAATGATTAAACATTATTGGTGCGACATGTATATCTAAAACGATAAATTCTCATTTAACCTACACTGCTGAAGTCAACTGAGAAAGTAGACCCGAGCGGGATTTGCAGGTTAAATGTGAATTTATAGTGTCATATTACCCGGAGGATGATTCTGAAATGTATATCTTAAGGAAGCCATTTTGTTAGCATTGTTATTCGAATTATTATTCAATTATTAGTTTATCCTCTGTTAACATATGGTTTGGTAAATGTAGCTTGGGAGAGTCCTTACTGTTCCTCAATTAATCCTTTATTTAATTTGCAAGAAGAAGTCATTAAATTACCTTTTACATTTTTTTATGATCATACAAGTGAAAAATTGACCATAAATTCTTGATTTGCACTGTTTGGTTTTACATCCCCTACACTAAACCTACACATGTACCACTAAAATCCGATTATATTGCACTGCCTCATCTAAATGTACGGTTATTGCAGACAGCTTGTACCTTGTTTATGTATAATTTATTACACAGTCTTGTAAATAATTAAAAGTTTTATTTAAATATTAGGCATACTAGTGTCAAGGTGTGGAATAACATTGGTAGTTGCATAATGAAAACCTACACTCCAATCATTTTTGTTTTTTGTTTTTTTTTTCGTCTAAGTTTGTTTTAAATTCATTTTCTTCACTTTTAGTTTTCTTAACAGCCATAAAGCAAAAGGTTGAAATTTACATCAGCTTGGTTATTCTTTGACATTTTTTTTCTATGTTGATTGAATTCTTTGTCCTGGGCCAGTCAAGTAAGCAGCCCTTATGAGAGTCTGAGTTAGGAAAGGCATAGACGATTCTTGGCAGTTTTTTAGTTGTAATTTTCATCGCTTTCAGACAATTTTAACTTTTCAACAGCTAGGTTGTTTTTTTCTCGTCTCGAATGTAATTCGTATTCTTACGGGATATGATGGCAGCGTTCGCGAGGGGTTGTTGTGTAGACGTATTTCTAGTAAATAAATTTGATCCGGGGGATTTGATCCCTTATAGATGTATTATCCACTCGGTGGAGAAGTTTATTAATGTGTGTGAAGTCGGTGGACGGTAAATCCCTGGCAAAGAGCAACACGCTAACAGTTCTAAGTCCTAAGTCCAGTGAAATTTTGGGAATATTTTTCTGGAAATAAAGTGTATGCAATGAGCAAAACATTTGTATTCAGATAAACGGTATTAGAGGCTTCAAGTACATAGTAAATTGACTTAAAATAGGTCAAAATGGCTGAATATAGTTGCTGTTCTCTCAAGACGTATTTGCTTTTCTCTCAAATATTTTTTCTCCGTTTACTGGAACTTCTTGAACAAGTTCTTGATTAAGGGGCTAAAGCCTTAAAACTATCCACCCGCATATTTTTACATACCTACTCTTTCAAAACTTTATTTACAGCACGAATTATCCTACCATTATCCTACCGGTTTTTGAGAAATTATCGCAGTCTTCAACAAGCATTTCGGAAAGCATTGTGTGCTCGTTGCGTTTGCTTATTAAATTAATTTTTCAACGTTAGGATGATTGCCAACATCTGCTGAACGATTTCGGTTATAACATTGACTCAATTTTGTTCACTTTCAGCATTTCGGGGACATGCAAAAGCATTATTCTGTAGTAAAAAGTTTTTAGTAGTCTGGTGAACTCGAACCTACGCTAGTGAAGGAGATATACACCGTTACCAAATAATATTTTCCCTTTGAAACCCGCTAAAGAATAGTAATGTTGAATAATATCTTTGATTTTCGTGTTAATTTTAGGAGGAGCGGAGCACACCACCACTTACATGTTGAATGTTATAGCCAAAAGTGATTATGAGATACATTTAGTTAACTGCTCAGCATCCAACCTACCCGTCAGAAAATAGACATTTTATTCTAATTGTCGCAGCAAGTTATAATCCAAATGCAGAAATTTGCAACAGTGATACTTCACACTGTCTATTGACCATAAATTACCTCGGAATGTTTTGAGACATCTTTCCCTTGCTGCGGGATAGACTTACCAGCCACCCATACTAACGAAGTCGTCGAATAAAATCTCACGTAACTATGTACTTCTGCCCACCCATTTTCGTGTTGAGAGGGATAATCTCTAAATAATACCTCAGAGGATACAAAAGTCCAAATCCTCGAAATTTATCCATATCAATCAAAACGTAGCCCCTGACGAGTTATTCAAGCCATATAAGTTTGAGTTCGATTGGGCTAATGTTTCGACGAAACCGCAGCATTTTCTATTTTTGCCGTCTTTCTACGGCCATTTTGCGGCATTTTACCTGGCATAAGAACATGGCCTTTCCGATGCTATTTCTTTAATATTATCATATTTGAAGCAATGCAATGTTAAACACAGATAATACTAAGCGTTATAAGCATTTTTTGCAGATCTATAGAATAAAGGTTTGTTATTTTCGCAAATTTTAAAGATTTTCTTTTTGTAAGCATGTTTTCGTCGAAGGAAAATGTGGCTAAACTGAGGGGGCGATATCACCGATGCCACAACGAATTCAAGCACGTGAAGGTAAGTAGGTGATAAAGCATCTATTCTTCTATAAAAATATGCAAATTTTTTGCGTGGCTTTTGAGCTTGTTGCATCAAATTTTTCATAATTTTTTGACTAATGTCATGGAAGAGATAAGCAATGAGGCAATTAGTGTCAATTACATTCAGGTCTATTGAAACTCGCAATTTTATCAGCCCCAAAATGTATTTGGACATTTTTATACAAGAAACGATGCTTTATCACGTACTTACCTTCATGTGTTTGAATTCGTTGTGGCGTCGGTGGTATTGGTCCCTCAATTTAGCCACATTTCCCTTGGACGAAAGCATGCTTACAAAAAGAAAATGTTTAATAATTTCGAAAATAATAATCCTTTAATCTATAGATCTGCGAAAACGCTTATAACGCTTAGTATTATCGGCGTTTGACATTGCATTGCTTCAAATATAATAAGACTAAAGAAATAGCGTTGGAAAGGCCATTTTCTTATGCCAGGTAAAACGCCACAAAATGGCCGTAGAAAGACGGCAAAAATAGAAAATGCCGCGGTTTCGTCGAAATATGATCCCAATCAAACTCAAACTTATATGGCTTGAATAACTCACCAAGGGCTACGTTTTGATTGATTTGGATACATTTCAAGGATTCGGACTTCTGTATCCAGTAAGGTGTTATTTAGAGATTATCGCTCTTAAGAGGATCGGGACCATTAAGCTTCATGATGCTTTCACCCAACTGATAAGTCAAATCCTCCATGGCTGTTAAATGTCGTCCTCTTGCTATTCTGATATCGCTCTGGTGACGTTACAATTTAAAAAATTTAGCCAATCTTTGACAAACTTGACACATCCTAGTGGTCGAGCGTCAGAATTGTCCTGCTTGCTAGTAGCTGGTCGGTTATTGATTAAAACAAGTTAGAAAAACATGCAGAAAGCGCCAAAAACTCTTTTAGTAGTCGAAATTCGCAGCGTTAACGAATATGGGTAACCTGTTTAACGTTCTTAAAAATTCCCTTTAAACATAAAGTCAACGAAAAACTCATCCTCAGCGTAATCTATAAGTTCTCACAATAAAAATATAAAAGAAAAATTTTTTTGGAATTTACAAAAAATGTTGAAAATTTGTGTACCAGTCCACCTCAAAGGGGTTTGGTACCTAGTATGTTGCCTATTCGAATACTAGTCATGCTTCCAAGTCTTGTTGTCTTCTAAGCAATAACGGCGTGGATAGCCAAGATTTAAGATTTTACTTATCTAGCCTTCTCAGTTAGTGACGTCATCAAACGAAAACTTCAGCTGTACATATCAAGCTAATGGCAAATGACAAAGAAAAATTTCAACGGAATTCTCCACCATTTCATGCTTACCCACTAACGAAAGAAGACATAGAATGTTGATTTCTTGGTTTCATTAACATTTTAAACATGACGGGGAAGCAACCGACTAAGTGAGTCCGTACAATAAATAAATAGATGGTAATTAATAGGTATCAGTCCCTGAGTATTAGCAACGTTTTCGTTGCGCTACACTTGACAATGCCTAGAGCATTTTTAGGTTCTCGCCAGGGTGTTGTTACTTACTGTATTATTTGTGATAACTTACTATTTTAGTGTCAAAATTTTTTCAAAACAATTTCTCAGTACTTTAACAATCTAGTATTTGACGCAATAGATGAGTCATGAGTTTGAGCGTTTCCTTTAGACACCATTGTTTCGTCTTGCATTTCATACAACCATGACTCTAACGAAATTTAGAAAGGCTCTTCTGAAAATTGAATCTCGATTTATTACCAAGGTGATCAAAATTTATTCAGACTGCCGTTGTTTCGCTTGGACAGAGCCGCTATGGTGTTTTAAAGTGCTTATCAAACGAAAAATTCGATACTCTAAATCGTTTTTCTTCGATAATAGGAAAATTAGAATTGAATGATCATTTCTTTTTTAATCGCCATTGGTTTTATTCAAGTACTTGAAGCTTGTGCTACAAGACGTTAACAGAGATGACCTTCATATACCTTTTTAATGCATGTCGTTCAACTCGTTCTCTGTGCTTCGTCAAGATTTCGGAGTTGCTGTTGCTAAATGAAACCACTTGATCGCATAAGAAAACATCACAGATAGCCTTTAGCTGACGCCCAGCGGTCTAGAACTTTGTCTAATAAGAGAAATCAGTTCTAGCTAATATTATTGTTTGTATAACCAATCAAAACAAACACCTCCCCATATGAATGTGCGGCTTCGTACACTGATAAAATCTAAGTCAAAGAATGCATTCTCTTTCCACAAATACTTCAATCATACAACAAACAATACTTGCTATCCACAACCGGACCATTTTCTTCTTCAAATTCAACTGATTATTCTTCCGAATAGCCACGATTTGCTTCATGGTTATGATGTTTACACTAAACCATGGATTACGCAATGACTGAGCCGGCTCACCAACTACATTCCAATGTTTCGGGGTGAGTGCAATATAGTAATAGCACTTATAGCAATAAGTAGACAATATAACTGCAGATGTTAACCATTTCTTGCACTCTTTCAATCAGTTCAGATTTTCGTTCTATTGCTGTAAATCCAAAAGAAATTATAAGCTTTCAAAATAGCTTATAATTTCTTTACAAATTTAACACTTAACTTGTATAGCCTCCCACTCTGTAAGTAATCTCACATATCATATATATCGTAGATAACTTGATGCTTGAGGTCCATGCTTCCCTGCATAAATTGCACCAGTTCTTCATGATTCGAGGGCTTCTCGCATTCATCAGCCTCTTCTTGTGCAATTCCTTCTTTCTACTAGGTTTCTACCAGTTGTGGCAAATCCTGATAAGAAACTTTTGATTTTACTTTCTTTCAACCACTTCGTCCCTTGAAAATATCCTGTCTCCTGATTCGTTTCTTGCTTTTCTCATATCCTCGGCGATGTCCTTTGGTACTGCTTTGCTCCCTGCTCTTCCTCCTAGTGTAAATTTTAGCTTCTAAATGTTTCTTCACATGCTGCGAAAGCCTGCTATTTGATGAAGATTTACTGAGCTCCCATCCTTTTATAATTCTGTGGAATCACCAGAAAGTAAGAGTTCGGGTTTATGCTTCATGTAAAGGTTGAGTAAACTGACTTACCCACTTTCTTCTTATACAATCAAAGAGACTCTCTTTATGTTGCGTATTTGAGATTTCGTGAGCTCCAGCATCAAGATGCAATTCTAAATCATCGAGAGGATTGAAAGACTTGGTACACCCTGGTTCAGGGCATTCAGAAACGTGGACTTCAACTTCTTCAACGTTGGCTGAATCTTTCTTTGTGTCAAGTTTCCGTTGTCTTACATTGATGAAGAAATTCTGATCACCCAACACTTGCAATAAAGACATGTCCATAAGCTCTACAAATAAGTCGATTATTGCACTCATACTTAAAGTTATGAAATGTATTGAATCGTTCAATTTTTTCAACGTGCATGGTGAGTACCGAGACGTCACTCCCCGTACAGGTCGTTCATGCAGCGCTGTATACATCAAGGGCAGAAACAATGTCATAACCTCCATAACAATGCCTTCACACCCGATTTTAGGGGAGAGATGATCCTGTCGCCAATATCTTTGCCATTCTGTGATTCGGGAAAGCGATAAGCAATAATTATAACACCAGTTGTTTTAGAAATATTGTTGCATGCTACAATGACCATGTTGCCATGACAGCACCCTGCTTCATCTAATCGTATGAACGCTTTGGATATACTTGTATTTTCTTTCTTTATGGTCTGATGTAGGTTCTGCAGTATGGATGTCACGGAAAACCAGTCTTGGATGCAAGTATCAAATAGATGGACGTATGATTTTACTTGGAGTTCGCAATTATGTTAGAGTTAATTACCAAGAACCGAGGTTTCTAGCCAAATACAGCCCCAGGGCCGTAGGCCTGTGGGCTGTATTTGGATAAGAGCCGAGGTTCGAGGTAATTAACTGGCTTATTACGTGATTGACAAGGTTTTCTCACAAGGGTATTCTTAAACCTTTCTTTGTGCCCAAATGATTGTTTCGCGTACATTCCTAATAAGTTTTGGGAATGGAGAAAAGTAGACGATATGTAAAACATATTTAAGAAACGAAAAGAAGAGAGATGATAAACCCCCAAAGGAATTAACGTTTCATTGAATATGCATGTTTTTATACGTGTAATTTGGTTTTTGATTTACTCGTTGATGTTTTAAAAAGCAGTTTATTCGTCCAGCTTCGAGTAAACGGGAAAAGGTGTTGG
This sequence comes from Nanipora kamurai, assembly GCA_036872915.1. Lineage (NCBI taxonomy): Eukaryota > Metazoa > Cnidaria > Anthozoa > Scleralcyonacea > Helioporidae > Nanipora > Nanipora kamurai. The sequence continues at coordinate 20,472 of JBAHVQ010071616.1, read as the reverse complement.
CAAAATGGACAGCGAACAACATGACAACTCGAGCGGGCATAACAATAAACTGGGTGAGACAGTGAAGAAGCTCTGCCGAGATGCCGGAATCGAAGGCGATTACACAAATCACGGCATCAGACCAAAAGCAGCAACTTGTGGTCTTGCTAAAGGAATTCCAGATAAGTTTATTATGTAGAGAACAGGGCACAGAGATATTAGATCTTTGCAGCTATATCAGAGACACAGTATTGAAAGCAAAGTATAGATGTCGAAAGCGTTTAATCAGACTTAGTTTGATAATAAGGTGTCTTTAAAAAGCGCAAGTATGTCAAACAAGGAAGGTCGTCTTGAGGTCAGTATCGGCAAGAAGGGCAATGAGGTTAAAGATGGCAACGAAATTAACTATGACGATAATAGTGTGAAGGAAAGTGTTGAAAAGAAGGTGTATTTCAACAATTGTTCATTTTTCTTTACGAAGGACTTTAATGTATAGGTGGTTATTTCTGTGATTCAATTGGGTGTAATTTGCTGGTTTAAGTTCGTCTTGTGCTTTACATGAAAGATGTAAACTAAGATTACTATAATAGAAAAGCTCGGGAAGGGATAGTTTGAGATTCGGTAAGGAAGGAGGGGGCTGACGAATTGAATTCAATTTCTCATTACGTATTCACGTGCTGTATTCAGATACAGCCTGTTATTCCCAGGCTGTATCTAGACAAAATCCAGAACAACATGCTGTAACTGAATACAGCCCGTGAATGCGTAATGAGGAATTGAATTCAATTCATCAGCCCCGCTCTTCCCTGTGAAATATCAAATTATCCCTCCCCTAGCTTTTCGACACTTGTCAATCCAACGTGTTTATGTTAAATAAAGAGCTATCAATAACAAAGAAAACCGCGTCAATCATGTAATAATAGCTGATATTATACCTCAATTTTAAATTGTCCAATGAAAAAACAGGATTTGTAACATGTGACGAGGTAATTTTTCACTGTATCTCACCCCAGATCACGATTTAGCAGTGTGGAGTGAGATATAAAATATATCTCCCTCTGGAGCGGGTGATATAAAATATATCTCATGCCGCGACATTTCGAGGACTATACGCGCGACCACACGTAGCTAAAAAAAGCAATAATAAAATGGCGGGAGCTGAGTCTGTTTTGTTTGAAGCAGACTCAGACGAAGAAATTGCTCGCATTTTGGAAAGTAAAGACTCTACAAACACCATTATATATTTTCAAACAAAATTTGTTGTGTTCGATCATGTTGTGGTGTCCATGTTTGAGTCACAAACAGAACCCACTCATATCTATCGCACGTATGTTAACATACACGGATGTTTGCATATTTGTTTTTTTTATGCATAATATATCATTCATAGACCCTCCGCTTGGTGATTCGGCAAAATATTTCCCTCAGTGATTATATTTCCCTCGGGGCTTCGCCCTCGGGAAATATAATCACTTCGGGAAATATTTCGCCGAATCACCCTCGCTCCGGGTCTATAAATGATAAATATGACACTGCTGACATGCCAGCTCATCCTATTTTTCTCAAGCTATTCTGACTGCTTTTTACGAAACCTGCACGATTGAAATTTTCTGGCCCAATTAGTGGCTAAGAGAACAGTTCTCCCATTGAGATCTTTGACGATGTCCAGCTTTGCTTTGTCTTGATTCGTTAACCGCACAATACGAGATTTCCAGGCATGTAAGTCGTTAATACATTCCTTAAAATGATACAGCATATCCTGTTGATGCTCTGTCATTCTTGCATGTTTACATATAGTTAGAATCTCTCTTCAATGTCTCCTGTTACAAACTTTAACTTTTCCCAGTCGTTGCACTTCATCGCGTGCACATGGGGACAGCTATCCTGCAAGTCATTGTCTTCGAGATCACTGGAGATATTTTCTGCAGTGATCTTTGCACAAACTTCCATGTTTTGCCACATAATGTTACAGGATACTCAACTTTCATATATAATTTGCCGTCATGCAGGATCTTCATTGTATCCGGGACTCTCGTTTTCTCCGCACCTAACTGATGTAGCTGTTGAACGATTCTCCCTAATTTATGAAAACCGGTTGACCCATCCGTCGTGATATTGTCTGGCCCACGAAGTAAATTAGGGTTGAGATGCTTCCCGGTCCGCCAAAATTCAAAACATTGTGGATCGACTACGAGGAACAAATCCTTCTTCTCAGTATTTGAAATATTGTGTCACAATGGTTGATCTTGCGACAGTGCGCACAACGTCCAGTATCTCCAATTTTCGTCAGTGTTAAGTGTCAAGGCCACATAATAATAGAAATTAAGTCTGTTCATAAAATGCCCTTCATTTAAGCAAAAGCGGTGTTCATTACAGCGATTGTCATCTTCAATAGTGCCTTTCAAATTTCAACAACGACAATCAAATTATAACTGCGTTAAAGGTAAATTCATTTATAACAAGTAATTAAATATTCCGTTAAATTGAAGTTCATTAGCGTCAAGGTAAAAAGTTTAACAAAAAAAAGTATAACAGGTAAAGGTTAATACTGTTTTTTCAACAGGCAGAACAAGACTATATCTTTGAATGGCTCATACTTCGGAGTTCAATCGATTAACTGCCACAAGGATAAAATCCACATACTCCACATTCGAGAAAGGAGGGTTAAGAACCTTGTGCAATGTTATCTCTCTCCTTCATGGTTCAGTGATTGAAACGTTCACTCTAAACGCATACATGTGGAAACCAAGTGCTATCTTGTTTAATTGCATGAACAACACACACCCACACGTTATCGTTTTTTATTGACTTCTTATTTTATTTTGTTGATTTCCCCATTTCTCTAGTTGAATTTTGATTCACGCTAATGAAATTCCATGAATGTTAATGCTTTTTAAATTGACGTTATTCAACTTTAATTTAACGGAACATTTAATTACTTGTTGTTAATGAATATCTAATGAAAGGCTAAAGGTGTAAAACAAGTGTCTCTCACATGAAAGCCCTATATGAGCCTACCTTAGAATCAGTATCCGTTGTTTGCGAGAAATTTAACTTTGTTTCACTGATTTTGTCGTCCATTAAAGTAGCCATGTTAGGTAGATTGCGGGCGAACGGGGTCGTTCTTATGAGTGTTGTTACGTCACTGGGTGGTGGAAACGTTTGCTTCGTATTCCCACTGATTGTATACACTTTTACTTTTCTAGATGTTGCGAAGGTTATTCTGTTTTTAGACAATTTCTACTAATATCCCCTCCAATACTAGTAGCTCGTCGCAAAATTGACGAAGAT
>JBAHVQ010071616.1:0-17102 GCA_036872915.1 Nanipora kamurai | reverse complement strand
AAGGTTATTCTGTTTTTAGACAATTTCTACTAATATCCCCTCCAATACTAGTAGCTCGTCGCAAAATTGACGAAGATTCCATTCCATTTAGCAAACAGAATATAAGTTTTGAAGCGGATGAAGCACAATATTCGCTGATGCTATACATGTTCAAGTCTGCAAAGAAACCATCTAGTTCTGCACTGCACGACAGCGAAAATGAAAGCGAAGAATCAGAGTTCTTCGACTGACGAAAGCCGCTTAAATAATTTAGAATGGTAAGTTTCAACGCATTTTTGAAAATACAACTATTTCTGGCTAAGTCTACACGAGTATTTTGATTTAAAGTCTGCTGCCGTGATTTGGAAATTGACAATGACCGATGTTTACGTTCGTGCAAATATGAATAAGTTACTAAATTAAAAAAGTTTGCTGGTATATTGTTTATTAGATATCTTCAGGTGTCAATGTGGTCCTTGTCAAATGATGGATAGGGTAGAAGATTCTGTTGGCTGTCGGGAAAACCCAGAGATGTTACCCTTAATGACGAAACAATGGCTATGCATTTAATTACATTATATTTTTATTGACTGAACTACATAATGGAAAAATCGATGACACTGAGTTTGCTCTTAGTCTAGGGGTACTTTGGTAGCCAGGCACGAAAGCTGTCCCCACCTGCTCGAGGTAGTCAGGGGTGAAATACATTGAACATATATGCGAATTGCTAAAGGTGCGTGGATTTACTCGACGAATTCTCGCCATCCACGCTTGTCGCAAGTGAATACCTGTTGGAACTCGATGGTAACTTATTCCCACAGTCGTGCGTGAGTAGTTACTAAACTCAGGGGCCATGCAATGAGGCATTGTAAAATATATTGAAACAAAATTGACAAGTCTAGGGACATTTTTTCTACCACGCAGGGACGCCACAACACTCATAGGAACGACCGCATTTGCCCGCAATCTACCAAACAAGGCTCCTGTAATGGACTACAAAATCAGTGAAACAAAGTTAAATAACTCGCAAGCGAAAAATAATTGAAGTGAGCGATACTGATTCCAGTGTAGGCTTATATAGGGCATATGAGAGGCACTTGTTTTAGGGGTGCAGTGTACCTTTAAAGAAACTGTCACCATCTTTTGGAACAATGAGATCACAAACAACTTTGTATGCTTAGGCTGCTTTAGTAATTTATACGTTTTTCTCTTCGATAAGCTTCACTCCACGTACAATTAAGTTGAAATGTAAGAGGTGTGATTTCAGCAGCTGAGATTTTGGACAGCTTTGACATTGAACTATTGAATGTAGCGAGAATTTCGTCAGTATCGCTTAAGTCTTCTTGAGAGCTGCTAGAAGTGACATGCATTAAAAAGGTATATGAAGTGTCAAACTTTGACTCGATATACAAAACTCGTTATAATATTAGCCATTGACGTTTTTTAAGAAACTGATGTTATGGCACTCTATCATTAAAATAACACGAACGAAAGATCTCAGTTTGGTGCCAGTGTTGTAAACATCGATGTTAAAAACGTATACTTTTTCCTGATGTCTATTACGGCCATATTTCATTGAAAAATTACTGTTATTTACGTTGTCCTAAATGTCAAAGTTTTTAGTCAGTTGATAGAATGCATCCCAAACGGCGTAATTTCTCAATGTCTTTTGAGATGGTATAATTTCAAGCATTTGAGAACATGACAAACTATAACTTATTTTGGTGTGCTCGAACGCCGTCAACTTCGGGGAAATAATTCGAAACAGAAATTTGTCCAAAAATCGCGAAATACTAAATATTGAAAAAGAAAGTCTTATGTTTTTGTCACTAGGAAGGATAACTTAGTTTACAGAAAAATTTTAAAAGTACATTAATTTTTTTATGCAAAATTCTATTGCCAATTTTAGGGAGACAGTCACTTAAGATTTCTGTAATATGTAGACCATAAAGTGATTTCTGTAACTTTTCTGTTACACATGTCTTTGAAGTCATATTATAAATAACTTGAAACTATTTGTGAGCATATATGTATCTCATGGCACTTTTCGAATGATTTCAAAAACTCATAATTCATGTGGGAAACACAAAAAAATTATAACCGTGTCGTGTCTTTCCATGTGATGAAAGCACGCTCGTTTTTCTCGCCAAATTTCCTCCGCTTAGACAACATTAATTTTAAAACTTTCTTCGCTAATTAGTGCTTAAAACTTTCTTAGCAATCATTGAGGCGTTTGTTTTCAAAGCCATTCAAATAGCTCATGGTACGTATTTTATCGGATCTAACTATATTTCATAAAACACTTTGTTCGTTTTTTAAATATTACTTAATTGAATAATATCAGCTATTGCAAGTAATGTCAAAGACATACGTTAAAGATATTCCCGATTACGATATTGTAAGCAGCGTGACGTAAGTTGAAGTTTACATATTAAACAAATTCCAATATTTCAACAACGACGTGAGATAAGGGAGAGCTGCACGTCCCAACCTTCGTAACTTCTAAAGTTCTTCCATATGAGGTTGATTGCTCCGAACTGATTTTTACATGTCATACGCCCTCTAAGTATTTTTTGGACATTTAGTGAGTGATCCCCTTTTCTCTAGTTTACAATCTTATACAGTTCTTTCGAGACTCAAGCAGCAGCCAAATTTATATATTTCTTATGCGACAAGTGCAGTTCGATTGTTTGCTGTTTGTGACTTTTTCTAAGAATTTTCTAGAAATACGACGTGTTGCACTTGCCATCAGCAAACAGACATTGACATGGTACTTTAGTTTACTGTTTGGGTAAATGTCTGATTAGTAAGATATTTTGCAACAATTGGAAACTATATAAAATTATACCGATGAACGGAAGGACAAAGAGGTGAGAATAAAGACGAGAGAAACTTAAAATAATAGAGACGGGGAAAAAAATATTATGAAAATAGAAAAAGTGGTGCGGAACTGATGTTGGCATTTAAAGAAGGTTGCAGTTTATTAATGAGAAGGCTTTCACGAATCAGAAGTTATCAGAACTTGGAAAGTTGGAAATTTAATATCAAAAATAAAGATAAAATCGTAATAAATAAAAATTAAGGAACTTAAATGATTTAAAATCAGGTATTCAGTTCTAGGGAATAAAATCGTTTTAACCATCCCATTGGTGTAGAAATATATGTTGTACATAAGGATAAAATGGTAAAATGCGAGTAGTTAATGTGTGTGTAGAGAGAAGGAGAGAGTGAGAAAGATGTTAAAATTGAGAAGAGAAGAGAGGTCGAAAAGAAGGCATTGTGGACAATTGCAAATCCCGGTTGCAGTGAGATTAAAAGATAAATGTAAAGGCCGAAATGATTGCAAGAAGTCCTCCACCCTGACGAATTTCCTTGTTTTAAGAAAACAGTAGCCATGGATTTTCAGGTTCCAAGCACGACTGTGAAAGCACGTTTCTAACACACTAGCAGGTCTTGGAACATAAAAAAGTTAATAATCAATCAATCACCCGCTTCATTAAACAAACCTCTACTATTTCACGCTTCAACGTGCCATCAAGAACATCAATTCCACCGACAAATACCTAATATCCATTCTTGTGTTAAGGCATGAAAAGGAAGGCATTAAACAATCCAAACAACCATTTCAATCCATGACACACAAACCGAACATTTCAGCTCAATCACCCACCACCACTGTCCCACCTTTTCTCTAATCACGACCAACCTTCAGCTCGTGCCTACATGTTTCCACAACAACGCTTACGAGGTCTTTCCATTATTCATCTCAAATTCATTAATAATTCATGCTAAAAACACAAAGGGAATCACTACCGAGACGGCGTTTGGATATCGGAGGTAGAAATTACATAAATTAAGCCAACTTTCACCTCGATTTTCTCCTCAAATACTGATTCTTTTGAGATGCAATATCATACACTCGAAAGTCGTGTTTCACCAGGTATCCAAACACCTCGAAGTTTGTAAAAAACCTCGGCTATCGCTTCGGTTTTCGACAAACGTCTCGGTGTTTGGATATCCTGATGAAACACTCCCTCTCGTGTATGATATATTACGTCTCAAGCGACAAGTTTTCACAAACAAGTCTATAAGAACCATTAAAATTTTTCTGTAATACCCAGAATTCTCCACATCTATCAGTACGAAAAACAACACTTGACTACATCCTTGAATAAATTATTTAGATTTCATTTCCTTTACCTAGTACTTTTAAACTTTTCTTACTCCTGTTTTGGCATGTCTTTTTTTCGCTCCTTTTCTTCAACTCAGAAAACCCTCTCACATCTCCTTTCGTTCATCCACGCTCGGCACGTCGTTTCAAGACCTCCGGTTGGGTAAGAAACGTGCTTTCTCAGTCGTGCTTGGAACCTAAAAATTCATGGCTACTGTTTTCTAAAAACAAGGAACTTTGTCAGGGTGGTTGACTTTTTGTCATCCTGGCCTTGGCATTTATCTTTTAATTCCACCGCAAGAGCGTTTTAAAATCCTCCATGATGTCTTCTCTTCTACTTTTCTCATCTTCTCAATTTTAGCATTTTTCTTGCTGTCTCCTCTGCACATACATCATTTTCCCGCATTTCGTCATATTAACGTTATTTTTAACATATATTTCTACACCATATAAATAAACATACATCTCCACACCAGAAAAAATAAATTTGTTTTTGCCACTAGTTGGCAAAAATAAATTTATTCCCAGGATGCGAATAGATTTTAATCCTTTAAGATCCTTTATTTTCATGATTCCGATTTTTTCGTTGTTTTGTCTACATTATTTTCGATTATTAAAAAACGTAAGACGTGATTATTTCCCACTATAGCAATATATAGATAGTCCGTGCAGATTAACGGTAAAAGAAAAAAAAATCGTTACCTTGTGAGCAGTCTGCTATTACTTGATGGTACTTTTTCTAAAAGAAAAGTAATAACAAAATAGTCAAAAAAATGCTAACAATTAACTGAGGAACAAAAAGAGGTCCCGTATTTTTAAATTAGGTATTAACCATATCTTTGTTGTAAGAATCAGTTCTCAGCTGCATTACAAAGGTTCTATAAATGATCGAATTGAGCGTAGTTCACTAAATAACTCAACCGTGCGGATATTGTGAGGACACTCAATACTCACTAACTCAATTTTGTTTGAGTGCTCAGCACTAAACACGAAAAAGCGGCGTAAAGAAGTAACAAAGTTTTAATCCAACGTTTTGTTGTTAACTTAACAACATCCTCACGAATTTATCTGTTCAACTCATGAAGGCATTACAACATATGATAACAGGCCGAATACTAATTACGTGTACGGATCGGTCCGAAGGAAAGTAAACATGAAAATTACAGGTTCGATCGTTAAACAAGGGGTAATATGACATAAAGCGATAAAGTGACTAGTAAATTTTAGTCGGACTAGGACTTAATGGGATTAATAAAACCGGGTAAAGAAGTGTTTAGCCAATATTAGCGTCAAAACTTGGTTTCAATTTGTTAATTAATAACTCTGTCGTACAAGTATTTATTTGGTTTCTAAAAGACCCAGAAGAAACAATGGGTAAATCTCAAAAAGAGATCAGGTGTCCCGTATTCTAATGGTGGGTTCGAATGCTACTTGAAGATGGATTTTTGCAATTTTTTCGCAAGGGTTGAGACCCCCATATGCTTTAGAAACGTGTCCGTGTAAATCACGACATTTAGAGGAATCGTTAAATCCAACTTTTTTTTGTTATTGTTGCACATCTCTGCCGACTATTCAGAATTAATACATGTTGGAGAGCTGATCGTCAACCTTCATCAACTCGTATTGATTCTCAAAAACTTCGTGCACAGTTGATGTGAAAATTTTACCCGCCATTAATATTTCGACGTTCCGCTTCGCCATCGCGATTTTGTCTTTGCACTTGCATGATTTTCGAATAAACGGCAACTTTGTTGTTCTATAACAAACACTGATTAACTAAACTGCAATCCATATCTTTGTCGCTTTCTTTTTAATTATAAAATCTGATTAAGTTCGAAAGAAACGTCACGTCATAATTTCCTTATTGTTAAGTTATGAAACACGTCCAAGTGTCAATAAGAGCGTGTGCTGTGATCTGTCAACAAATCTATTTCCAAAACTGGATTGACATGTCTGTGATCATGAAAAACGTTATGTCGAACAAAAGGTGCAATACCAATGGACAGAGATGAATAAGCCTAAGGAAAGAATGACCTCGGGTCACTAATCTTCAGTTTGATCATCTATCGCATGCGATTAGAAATCCCTGAAATAAAACTGGTGCCGAATTATAAAGGGTAATGTAATCGGCGCGAGTTGCTGGTAAATCGGCGCAGTGGTTTTCCGACGATTTTTCAAGTCAATCAATCAATCAATCAATCAATCAATCAATCAAAATCTTTACTTAATCACTGGAAGTGTTTTCATAAAAATATATGCTCTTCCAGAGTCGTGTTTGAAACCTGAGTCGAAACTAATTATATTAAATTGCCAACAATATTTAAAATATTCTATATTACAGAAATAAAAAGTTAGATAATACTGTTTACAAATTCAAAATGTCATGCAAGTGAATGCAAGAATTGACTATAATTCCTTGCATTTTGGCATGCAACAGGAAGCGAATTCCATAGCACTGCACTGCTATAAAGGAAACTTCTTTTTCCTCCCTCATTGTTTGGTTTTGGTACAAATAAGACTGTATGGATATGATAGTACTGTCATACGCAATTTTAAAGGCTCTGTCTTACACTTTCAGGAATATCTCAAGCGAGCTGCCCGAATCACCAAGGAATAGATTATTGCAATAGAGAAGAATCGGTTCTATCATCGTTTTATAAACTGGGCTACTGTCACACGGTATACGCGATACAAGTTTAACTCTTCTCATAACGTCTTTATACATTTTGTCTTTTTGTTCAATATAGGTTAAGGATTCATCCATTTTAACTCCGAGGTATTGATAAGTTTCCACTTCATTCACCGGTGCATTTCGAATCAATATATCGATTTGCTCAGCTTTGGACAGTTTATTAGGTGTGCCAAACAGGATAAATCCAATTTTTCTTTTTTAAAGATTCACAACCAGGTTATTATTATCATAAAGCCAGTTGGTTAGTTTTGATACAGTAGATCCGAGTTCAAATTTTCTTTAATAATATCTTGGTTCTTACTAGATGTGAAGACTACTGTGTCGTCAGCATATAGTAAGATTTTGCAACTATTCAATTGGAGATCAAAATCATCAATCAACAGGATAAACAGAAATGGGCCCAAAATGGATCCCCGAGGTACGCCACAGACAATTGGCTGACTTTCGAAATGAGTACCATTGACAACTACACTTTGTCACCTTCCAATTAAATACTCCTCAAACCATAATAGTTCTTCATCTTTAATGTCATAATAAGGTAATTTGGACAAAAGACAACCATGATCCATGGTGTCAAATGTTTTATTAAAATCAATAAAGAAAACGCGACAACATTCGCCTTTGTCCATACAATCTCTTATATAATCCGAGGAATAGGTAGCTGCAGGCTGGGTTGATCCACCATTTCGAAATCCGAATTGGTTTGGAGAAAGTAGACAGTTCAGGTAGTTAGATAAGCTGGCTAAGGACGAGACATCCAAAAATCTTTGCTAGAGAAGGTAAACCCGAGATCGATCAATACTTATCCATCGATGATCGATTTCCTGATTTAAAAATCGGAATGACGTTTGCCATTTTTCTGCAGCAGGGAAAATTGACTGTCGTAAACATAAGTTTATCAGTACCGCACGAGGCCTAGCTAACTCTTGACCACCGTCTTGAATGAAAGATACGGCGATATCATCATACCCGGGAGCTGTAGATGAACTTAAGTTTTTGATGACATTAAGTATATCCGTTGCCGTCACCTCTTTAAACTTAAAAGGCAATGATGCCGGTTGACAAGATCTTGATATTTAACATAGGTGTGGAATTTCCAACGTTTCTCCGTCAATTTGATACAACATTGCTGAATAGATGTTCCAATTCCAGTAAAAAAATTGGAAAATGTGACAGCAATCGCACAATTATCTAATATACGATTTCCTTGTACGTTAAACATCATGTTTGGGGATTCCCCTTTATTACGCGTTGGATAGCATTTCTTCATCTGATCCCAGAACTGTTTTGGTCTTTTAACATTTTCACGAAAGGCAGAGCGATTATAATTTGCTTTATGTTAGCGTGTGCAGTTTGTAATACCATTTCTTGCCGTACGATAATTGTTCCAGTCACATTCCTTCCCACTTTTTCTAGCTTTTTCTAGCTTTTTCCAGTAGATAATTTTGCTCATTCATTTTCTTTTTTATGTCGTAGGTTATCCAAAGACATTCGCGGCCTCTTACTTTTTTTCTACCAGAGGGGCACGCCGATCTATGATAGCCGTGAAGGTTTGCTTGAATAATTTCACGCTACATTATACGTCATTTTGGTCAATAATGGTTTCCCAGAGGATCACTCGCAAGTCGGATTTAAAGTGACTAACGTTATAATTACCCTTATGTTTATCTTTCTTGGGTTTGAATTTAAGACAATTCATTTTTCATGTTATACCAGTAAAATCACGGAGACAATTTGCTGCTGCTATGTGCTTTGGAATTTTATTTTCGTGGGTAGTGCATGTGATATCAATTAAAGATCTTGATGCCCGAGCCCCAGCGTGCGCAGCGCGCTGCTAGGGCCAAAAGCCCGAGCAGGGGTAGGGTACTAATCTTGACGTGCCCGGGATCCATTTACCAGGGAGAAGAGGAGCACAAAATCTCGCTTTGCGTTGACAGGAATATATGTAAAATCGTAGCTGGCCAAACTAGACCGCGTCACAAGTTTAAGTCGTGGTTACCACCGATCCAACAACATAACAAGGCACTGTAATCTGCAGCAAGTCAATCACTAAGTAATAATCAAGTCTTTTTTACAAAATCCAGAGGAGCTATTGACGGAAAACTTAAACGATCTCGCACCATTTGGCCGCCGCGATCACCTAAAAATACGAGGCATCTCCATCTAGGAAAATGAAAACACTGATGACTTGGTTTGTTCCGTAAGAAATTAACGTGACCGTGGACGTCAAGGCAGGAAGATACATATCTCAATATAAAGTTACCGCCTTCATAAAAGTAGAAGAACAAGACTAGATTCGTCACCAACTGTAAAGTTCGTTAAGCAGACTGTAAGACACTTATAGCGCAAGAAAATGCTTTAGAGACGAAACTGCTACGGACTTTGGTCTTGAAAGAGACTCTTCACAGATTCCTATGGACCAACCAAGGAAAGATCTACCTACGAAAAGATACAAATTGACCGGTCCTGATAAACCAATCTTATCTATTAAAGAAGTATTCATTCTACAGGTACTTATATAAATATAAATATATCCAAATATTGCATTATATATTATAGTGGATGATTTTAATTTTCTGCACTCTGATTCACATCCAGGTACTTGTGAGTATTTAAACTCATTCAATCCACTTATATTCCAACACACTTGAATGGCTCATCACTCAGTTACTTTAACTGACAGTGTTTTCTTTACTTCAATTTCTCATCAACATTCAAAAGGGATTTTACTCTTTTTTGCGAAGGCACGTTTCTTCACGATATTGAATCTCCCAATAATAATGTCCATAAACCATAACCAGCCGACAATTTTAAAAAGTAAAGTATAAAACATAATCTGACAATTATCATCTTGAAACTTGAGATACAAGTTAAAACAAGAGGAAAACAGGTGCGGTCTGTACCGCGGACAACACCTGTCTTCATCTTGTCTTAACTTGTATCTCAAGTTTCAAGATGTTAATTTTTCGGATTACGTTTTATACTTTAACGTCCATACAATGTTTGAAAACTTTCGTTTTATGCAGTAAAAATTATTGATAAACATATCCCTCTCAAGCAACTGAGTATAACTCCAGGTATCCAAACTTTACTGAAAATCTAATTTAAAGTAACTTCTATGAAAAAAGCATTAAATCAACGCCCTTATAATAAATTCATATTATAAAGAAACAGATGAAACTGTCCAATTAAATTTAATAAAATGGATTACTATTAAATAAGAACTACTCATTTTAACCTATTAGAAAACAAATATGAGAAATACACGTATGCAGTATCCAAAGGAGTTAAACAAATCGTAAGTCTTTAATAAAAATGAGTGGTAGTGGTTTGCCTTCCAAAATTCATGAGAATGGACTACTATTAGTTTGGCTAATAGGAAAGCTATTGCCAATGCATAAATTTAAGGATTTCTTTGCTAACATTCCTGTAGGATAGCATTTATCTACGTACATGTAGACACCGTCAACAAGGTTTTCAATTGATTTCATACTACCAAGAAAATTATTTAATCGGCATATTTCTGGATCCTATTCCCTCAAAGGAAATTGCAGTAGAAAGGTTATATTCCAATGCCACTGGTCCCTTCCCAGGCTATTCCATATCCAAGATATGGAATACCCATTCCATATCAGTTAATATTTTAAAATTTAAAACAAATTATCTCAAGACCACGAGAAATTACATGCATATTCAATGGTTCTTTGTTAATCAATTACTGACCAGATACAAAGAGCAACTGAGGATGATCATTACATGTATATATAAAACTTTTGATACAGTTAACCACAAAATATAGGAATTAGACAACAGAAAACAATCTGTTTCTTTGAGAAGTGTAAAAGCAGAAATTAACCATTAAAGGTTTTCTGTAATATCCCTGCAGGTGCAGTACTTAGAGATCTCCCTTAAAACATTCACAAGAGATTTACCAGGCGGAAATCGTAACCTAAGTATGAATATTAGAGCCCAGCTCCAAATTCTAATATGAATAGTCATGAACGAATCATAAAAGAGAAATAGCAGACATGTTAATTTTATAAAAGATTTACTGACGTTTCGTTGCCAACGCGCAACATTTTCAAAGTGAAGTTACATAAATTCGGTAAGGATATCAAAGTGACATTTACAAAGTGTTGAAACAAAATTAGTCAACACCTTGTAAATATCACTTTAATATCCTTACCGAGTTTATGTAACTTCACTTTGAAAATGTTGCGCGTTGGCAACGAAACGTCAGTAAAGCTTTTATAAAATCTAATATTCATACTTACACCTTTAATAATCATAACTGTATAGTACCAACATCAATACCAATTAATATTTTGAAATTTACTAAAGAAATTATTTCAAAAACATTGGGAATTATCTTCAACGGTTCTTTGTTAAATGATATTTTCCCTGATGATCATTTTAAAAGCCAGGATTAATTTCTATTTATAAAAATCACCAATATGCTGTTTCATTCTTGTCCTTTTGTTTTCAACATTTAATGACCTGCGTACTTAAAAAGGTTATGTTCAAAAGAAATTTATTAGTTTTACAGTATCATTATAAGCATGGTACTGCACACGACACGATATAACATTCTAGCAATTTGGGTTTCAAGCCGAACACACTGCATGTACAGTATACTACATGCAATTTTATACATTGCTGACCAGGCATATAAAAAAGCAATAGAGAATGGCTACTACATAGTTAAATTTAAAATTTAAGTTTTTGATACAGCAAATCACCACATCCATTTGCAAAAAACTTGGGCACTATGGATTTAGAGGTGAAGTGTAAAATTGGTTTACTGTAACTACTGTAAGTCATATTTACATAACAGAAAACAACTTGTTTCTTTTGGAAATGTAAGATCAGAATTATTGAATGTTTCATGAGGTGTGCCACCAGCTTCAGTTCTTGGACTTCAAATTTTATGATATATAGTATTAGTGGTATTCATAACTCTACCAACATCCATGATATTTACCTTTTTGTTGTTGTCAATATTTTTTTATGTTGCCAAGAGTCGATTAACAATAGACGGTACAGTAAACCATCAAATTCACCTGTCAATCATTTGCTCTGTACAAACAAGTTGTACCTTAAGATCAACTCTAATGTGTATTATATTTTATTGAGCTAAGACGTTAAGGTATTAATTATCAAGTAAGACTTTCATAGAATTGTATTGTATATTCATTGAATGGCCAATTGCACGTACTTGCAGGCCAGTATATGACTCTACATGTTTAAGCGCGGTGACTGAATATGACCTACAGTACACTGGAAAATACAGTACACATTTTAAATCTTTCAAGAAAGATTAAACATATTATTGGTGCCATATCTAAAGCAAGACATTTTCTTAGGCACACTAGTGTCACAATGTGGAATAACATTGATAGTTGCATAAACGTCCGCTGCCATGATTTTCTTGTTTCCTTTTTTCTCTAAGCTTGTTTTAAATTAATCTTTTTCCCTTTTAGTTTTCTTGACAGCCATAACGCAAAAGTGCCAAATTTATATCAGCTGAATTATTTTTGACATTTTTTTTTCTTTTTTGATTGAATTCTTTGTCCCTGACCCCACAAGTAAACTGCTTTTTACGAGAGTCTGTGTCAGGAAAGGGGACATGATTATCGGCAATTTTACAGTTGTAATGGTTAGTTTTCAACACGTTACGACAACTTTTAACTTCTTAACATTTAAGTTTTTGGTTTTTTTCTCGTCTCAATTATAATTCGTATTCTTTAAGCCTGATTTCCACTTGCGGAATTTTCAGCACATACCAACATTTTCCGTACTAATTTTAATGTGAGCATGCGTATTAAACAATACTGGGTATACTCGGTGTAAATTTTTTGTGTGCGGAAAAGTTGAAAACCGTTCAACTTTTCGAGAGGTCCGCACAAACAGCAAATGCAAACTCAATATGGTCGAATAATATAATAGAACCGTCTAAGAACAGCTCGGACAACAGAGAAGAAGAATATTACACTGAAATATTCATAGAAGAAGTCAGTATGCTACCTCGTTTACGGAAGACATCACAAGCTGCATACAAAGACGAAACGATCAAGACAAATGCATGGAGTAAACTGCTATCTTTGTTCAATAAAAAAGGTTGATTGGCTTTTTGTTTTTTTTTATGAGATGTACTCTCCTGGACATTTTTTCTTGTGCAGGCAGTTCTTAAATTGTTGCTGTTGATACGGTTATTACAAACTCAGTACTAACTTTCTCTAAATACCATCTGCTCATGTGGAAAACATGAAAAAGTTTGATTAACTGCCAAATAATTTACAGGAAATATATATAAATTTATATAACACAAATAGAGACAAATGTTTAGCTGTCGTCATGACGACGATTTTTTGAGCTCCGTTGCATATCAAAATTTTGGTCGTTTTATATTTGTTCTTTATCTTATTACTGTCAATTTATGTTGTAAAAATGAGTCAATCTACTAAACTAACTAATGATGAATTTCTGGCTATCCTGGATCCTGGACCTTGCGGAGAGTGTAAAATTTATGAGTGAAAAATTTGATCTGATATCTAAAAGAATCGATAATGTTGAGGCTAAATACTCATCTGTGGAAAAAGAGAATAAGTACTTGAAGACTGAAGTCTCAAGGCTCTGGGGATTTATGAATCAACACGAAGAGGAAATGAATAACATGCAACAATACTTAAGGAGAGACTGTGTGGAAATTGCAGGAGGGAGAGGATACAAATGGCCTTGTTATCAAAGTTGGTGCGCTTATAAGACTTGTCATAATTGGATGTACTTTTTAATTTGGATTTAAATGTTAGATACTAACACCACAACATGATGAACAGAAAACATCAAAGATAATCCTATAATAGCTTTCAGAGTCTCTCCATTTTACATTCTTGTAATCAGCCGTTGTATTTATAATTGGTAGTTTTGATACGAAGTAGTCCTTTACGTCTACATAAATTTTGAAATTATTGATTTGGTAATTTAGTATGAATCCTGGGTAGTTGTGACATATTCCGAAGAATAATGTCATCTTGAAAACTCGAGATGTGAGTCAATACAAGACAAAACTATTGTTGAAACTGTGATATTTCGACTTTATTGCAAAGTCATCCTCACGCAGAATGATATTACAATAACATGCCTAAGTCCATATACAGGAGGTGTGATGACATCATGGAGACAAAATTAAGGAAACACAAATCCCTATTTACATGCTGAGATGCTGAGACACTAAAATGCTAATAAGAAATTATCACCACCACGAATAGAGAAGTTTAAGCATATATAAACACATATTACATATATATGTTTTGTTGCAGCCTGGACAAGTAATTTGGTAGGCGACATTATTGCGAGACATTTCCAAATCTTATCTGTGTTAGAAATAAAATAGGACACTTCTTACGTGTTATAAATAACGATAAATTTAACTCCTTCCTCTCCGTATAGGTCCTATATGACCTAGTATTTTAATCTGGCTAGACGATTTCACTGGTCTAGGGGAAAGTCCTCGGGCAGGAAACAATTAACCAGGGTTTAACTCTCCTGTTAATCTCCTTAACTCCTCCTGTCCGTATAGGTCCTCAGTGACCTATGGTGACTTTACGATTTTACTTGTCTGGGGGAAAGTACTCGGACAGGAAAGAGTTAACAGGTTGATTGAGATGACGCCGAATTTTCAAAATGCATGATTTAACTAGATTTTCACCTTGTTTACCAAGTAAAGGAATGCGCATCCAAACTCTGGGTAAATTGTCATCTTCGGAAGACCTATTCGCGGTAGAAGTAGAAGCGTTGCATTTGCGTTTAGTTTATTAATTAGAAAATAATTTAAGTTCTTGGGATAACCACTCCACAACGTACAAGATTTCGGAAAACTGATTTGGTTTTAGATGATTTTTTGAGCCAAAAATTTTAAAAGCGCGGTTAAAAAGAGACTTTATCCATGCAGTTTTACGTGAAAAAGGTTCAATGCTTGTAAAGTGTGTACACTGACCAGTGTGAGTATCTATACGATAAACGTCAGTACTATCAACCGAAATTTTAAGAGCGACTGTCTGTAAAAATCGAGAATCGTCGGAATATTTGTGAAAAATTCGATTTCTTTATACATTGCCCGAAAGACCCTTTGGATAAACTATTTTCGAAAATACCATTAAAAGGTTTGGCTGATTTTTCTTTTTGGCGAAATCGCGAAAAAGTTGAAAGGATGTCTGGCGGCTTTGGAAATAGGTCAAAAATGGGGCATATTTGATAACCGCTCACGACCGATGGAAACCCCGTTCGAAATTGAATATCTCACAACTGACTTGCCAATTATTAAGCTATCAACACACTTAATTTCAACTATACGGACGTTTTATTTTCTTACTATGGTAAGAACACTTCGAAGCTGCTAGTGAATACATTGAAAAACCGGCAAATTCAATGTAATATTTCTTTAGCGTGCTATACAATTTTTACAAAAATGCAATCTCCCCTTAAAGCTCAACTATGATAGTTAGTCACCACAAAATATCTAACTTGGCCAGCAAAAAGCCTGACTTGTACAGGAAGAGTTCTAAGCCCTACTTTGACCTATTGTAACGCAATCTAACACTCGAGCGTTACCAAACTGATTGGCCTAAACTGCTCCTAGATAATATTCTATGCCTATAAATGATTGTGTTTAGATTTGTATTAATCATTCGACAGCAGGAGTATAACTTTTATAAACATTAAGACGATAATATTCAGGAATCTAGGTTCCGAACTGCAACAATGTACACCGGTTACATTTCCGTAGTAACGCGTTACGCGTCAAAAACACGATACAACAACAACAAAGGCCTAATGTAACAATCTTGCACAAATTATCAACTTTAGAGTTTTAATACTGAACAAGACTGAATAAAACAATGTTTCAGTTTTATACATATGTTATTGTTTGAGTGATTATCTTACCTTGACCAAATCAAAAATAAGTACAATTTTCCCTGGTAATTCTCCTTTCTTGAACGATTTATTTCCGACAAAATTTATAAAATAAACGTGTACGAGCTCTATTCTCTCTTAGCGGGAAAACACGCGAGATAAATTACGCGCGCGATAACATATATAAAAGTACATAAATGTCCCTAAGCGTATCTAAATGTCTCTAAATGTCTCTAACAGTTATTTTAAAGAGATGAGCGACTATAATCATTATTATTAGCAATAATGCTCGACTACCACTACTTCTTTCTGACAGGACTGACAGGCTAACACATAGTCGGCTGTACAAACATTTATATCCCGCTACTGGCTTCAACCACCTAACGATTGAAAGGTATTTACATGAAAATTCAGCTTCCAATTAAAATTATGTTATGAATAATACCTAGTTCATTGACAAAAGGGCCAAATTCAATGCGATCGGTCAGATTAGTAATTCGCAAATCGTAAGTTACTTACGTTCACCCTCTAACACTAGCTAGGTCTAGATTTATTCTTGCAATATGTTTTCAGCTGCTATCTATCCGTCTCGATTTGTAGACATTTTCATTTAATCTGCTATATTCTTGAATCCTTAGTATTTCTTGTGATTGATTTAGTTCAGTTTAACGATAAATAAATGTAGCGATGGAAGATAACAAACGAAACCTGTGGGGGTGGGAGAGAGCCTATAAACCAGAACACTGACAAGTAGCAACCATTTCTTTCAAGAGTGCAATATACGGTGCTTTTTTATTCGGCTGTCCTTTGGATTTTCAATGTGCAAGTCAAAGTTGCTGCAAAGTGACTTGAGAGTAGGTAGCTTTAGTTTATTTGAAGAATCGTTCATTACCATTGCGCATATGTCGAATTGGTCATATGCCATGGGGTGCCCAATTTGAAATCATGAAAGTATGGCTTGTTGGAAAAATATGAACAGGAGCATCTTGTAAACCCAAGATTTGAGTTAAAAAAACAAGACAAAGAGGTGCATCAGTGCTATTTCGATTTTATTCCAAAATCATCATCAGACTAATTAAATTAAATTACAACAAATAACTACCGTCTTATATTGAAGGCATGATGACATCATCTAAAAGTTATTTACAAACATTAACCCGACAGTTGACACTTTAGACCTGAGACAAGACAGCCAGCTGCAGTGAGAGAAAGTGATTAAGCAAAAAGTGCGAGTTCTTTGCTGGCCTAAAAGCTAAAGGTCTAAAGTGTCAACTGTCGGGTTAATGTTTGTCAATAGCTTTCAGGTGATGTCATCATGCCTTCAATATAAGACCGTAGTTATTTGTT
>JBAHVQ010071398.1:0-26036 GCA_036872915.1 Nanipora kamurai | reverse complement strand
ACAAGGTAAACAAAATAAAAGTTATTCAGTTGGTTGCGAATGACTGTTGTTAGCGACTGATATCTTGACGGCCTCAGGGTCATTATTAAAGTCATGACTGATGCTCCCAGGTTCAAACCACTCACATTAAAAGTTATTTATTTATATATTGTTAAACGCATAATTGTTTCCTTGGATATGGGTGTCTTTGTTTGCAGGATGTGTAGAAAGCGTTGGCAAAATAAATCTAACTCACTTCATAGTTAAAATTACGCGATACCTTATCTTGCATGCATTTTCATATTATCGGCCGTTCTGTCATCGTATTCCCGGAATTTCAACACCGTGTGGAAGCTTACGACTATAATTTGTTTTGTTGCGGGTATACAATAGAAAAAGACGGTCCCACTGTTTACTGACAGCCCTGAGTAACCGTGAGCTGCATGCGGGAGCTGGTGCTAGAAAAAAGGCAACTGTATCTAACTGCACGACTACAAGCACAAAGCTCTAAACCAACAACCGTACGGTCAACATGCAAAAAAATATTGGCCGTTAAAATTACCTGCTCGGCCAGAAATGATCGACTTAAGTGGCGTATGTTTCTCTCCACCGATAATTCCGCGGCAATTGGTTGACCCACAGTAGCAAGCTTGAGCTTTCTTCCTGCATAACATGAAATTAAATTGTCAAGCAAGACTTACATATTAAATAAAACATAAAAGTTAAATACACGGTAGTTAGATACGTTAGGAATTCAGGCGATTCTAAAAACTAATGAGTTACAAACGACATCTTCTGAGGATAGCTGTATGAAACATTAGAAATCGAAAGAAAAGAAATAAAGCTGTGTACTGGATAAATATCCGATTAAAGGGATAACTTCGACTCCACGATTTAATTCGAAAAACATGCTGTTCGTCAACATAAAACAAATAATGTTTTTTCTTTTTTCTTATAGTCGGAAATTAGGCAAATTTCTGAAATTATGATATGGAGGGGAAAAAGTAAAACTGACGTAGAAGTGAGAACTTACAAATTTTCTTGATTAGCGTAAATTCACAAATTGATCTTACCTATGACAGGGTGATCCCTAATCCATTAATAGAAGTGCCACAACAAATAGTCAATAGAAGTCACTTTGCCAGTGGGGCTCAACACCACCACGGGCAACACCCGCTCGTGCCTGAACGGCCGGAGGAATGGTATGTCTAATTTCTAGTTACACATATCATTAAAACCACCAGGTCACGATCCCGACCGTTCTATGTGAGTGAAACTCAACAAGATTACGAACAAGCTGCTCCGACTAAAGAAATTTATGCCTCTGTCGGGTGTATAGAGATTCCCACTCAGGATTGCAATGTGAAACATTCGCGAATTTAACGACGAAGAGAAAAGAGGAAGCTGTTTTTCGAATTGAATTTTTAAGATTAGAGCATCCTCCAAGTGTACACAAATATCCCCTAAGCCCACATAAAGCCATCCCTAACATAAGTACTCCTAGTTTAACTGCGTCACAAACCGTTCAAATTCATTTCACTTTTTTCAACATGTAACTTTCCCCTTCCGAAGACGTTTGATTGCTATCCGAAGTCTGTTAAATTCGATTTAATTATGGAAAAAGATAGTCATTTCTCTTATTTTTATCTTACCCATAACGCTGAAACTTATAGTCAAACGTCAGCTCATTTCCTGCTTTTATATTTTCCAAGGTGAAAAATCCTATTCGTAGATATCCGTTTACAGTCCACTAAAAAAAAAAAAAAAACCAGATAAAAAGCGTTTGAGGATATAGCAAAATAAACCAAGGGGTCTTCTAAACATTGTCTAAGAATGATAGTAAAACATTGCAAACACTCAAAACAGCTCTTCTTGGATGATTTCGTTCACACGATTTCACTTTTAGACTTGGTTACTCACCTTTTGTGTCTCACAGTTTGGGCTACAACTGTGATTGATAAATCTTGATAGATTTCCTTTATGAGTAGCATCAATAATCTGTAAACATTTCATCAAATATTACAGTACTCATCAATAATTTATGAACAAAAATTACAGAAACAGCTTTTGACAAGCGATCTCTCGTCATGCTCGAATCCTCAGAAAATATCAGAGCCCTGCTTGTCTGTGACCAGGTTTCCTGATTACAAGAAGACCAACGTTCGCATTCCTTTTGTCATAACTCCAAAATCAAAGATGCATAATATCAATACAAAATAACGCAGAAAAGTCAAATTAGTGGTTGTAAATAGGACACAGCATTTTCTAAATTTACACAAACCTTCCCTAACATATGCATGTTAAAATGGCCTGCATCTCTGAAACTAGTTGGCGCACTCCGTAGTTTTGCTCGTATTGTATCTTTTACTTAAACATTGAACACGTAAACCCAATCAACCATGATAACATCTTTCAATGGCCATTAAATAAGTTTCATAAGCTAAAAGTAGTTGGAGATGTAAATCTGTTGGTGTTCTGATAGTCCTTTATGACAAGGGGACCCTTGAAATGCCAACACATGAACATACTGTAGCTATAACAAGATGCACACAATTCATATGTTAATACCAGTGCTCCTTGCTTTGGGTCAATATTTTCCCTATTGCCAAATAAAGCTACTTTAGGTTGACAAAACAATACAAGGCCTTAATGCAAAAATAAGCTTTTGAGACCTTGATATCACCCTCAGCAAAAGATACTAAGCACAACGTACTGGTAACTTACCTCATCAGCTCTCAGTGTCATGAAATAATAATGTCTCCGGTTTTCCTTATCATATGTTTCAACTCGTTTTTCAAATTCTTCATAACCCATCACTTCTCCACAATACTCCATCACAAAGTGATTCCTGTAGTATTGTAAACAAAATGACAAATCAATCCAATCCCTTGATGGATCAATTCAATCAACAAGTAACTTTTTGAAACTGGACTTGTCCTACTTTGTGAAACTACATTTTTTCACAATTTAACTCTTTAAAGCATGAAATTGTTTTCTTTTGTTCTTTCTTCTCTCTTTGTTTTTCTTTGTTTTCTCATTTTTTCTTTTGTTCTTTCTTCTCTCCTTGTTTTTGCTTTGTTTTCTCATTTGTCTTTTTCTTCTTGGTGTACGTGCAATATAGTATATATAATACATACAATATATATTAAAGGGTTAACCTACTGAGGGACAAGGGCACACTAACTTTAGTAAGGGATCAGCCTTGACTGTCAAAGGTGTTGAAAAAAGAAATGACTTGTGATTTACCACCGACAATACATGACTGGAAAGAAATTATTCTGTAAAAAAATGAAAGATCAAGGCACCTACATTTCAGACCAAACCCTTTCACCTTAAATGTTTGTACCTTGCTACCCTTCAATCTTTTCCAGCATCATCAGTGCTCTATTATTTTACTCTGGCTAATGCCAGATGATTTTACTCTACAAGGGGAGACATCCTGCCAGGAAATGATTAAACTATTTCTCCTTTACAAAAAAATAGAAGAAGTGCAGCCAGGACATATAAACATATTTACACATTCTCTAACCAATAAGTAATGTCTTTACAAGCTTTCAGTCACCAGTCTGTACATGTGACCTTCAACAGGTAAAGGATAAATGAACTGAAGTTAACTATATAAATTTAGCTATATAAAGTTATGTATATACATTTTTAATTATAGACATCTACTTGTCGAAAGTTACATGTGCAGACTGGTATCCAAAAGCTTGTAAAGATATTACTTACTGGTCAGAGAACATTTAAATATATTTATTATTTCTATTTTGTTCAAAACTGCCAACATAGTACTCTGTTTTTTACTACAGGTACATATCTTTCAAACAAAATATGCCATAAAAAGAATAGGACACCAGCATTGAAGTTTGGTGAAAGACATACTCCACCATTCTTTCCAAATTTCAGTTTTCACCATAAAATGTGTTAGACAAACATCACAGGCAGAAACTCTGATTAAATTCATGTTTATGCTGTTTTACCTAATTAATTTTTTCCCCCAGTTACAGTTACAGCATTACATAAGTTACAATAGTACAGTATCATATACTTACGCTGGAATATCTTCCAAAGTCCTCAGACCCCAACCCTTTTTTAATGTTTTAAATGCTTCAACTTTAACTTTCTGTCCCTGTAATTTAAAAAAAAAATTATGTGAACAAAAAGTACATTAGGCAAAGTTTCTTACATACACCATTATGATATGTGCCTACAAATTAAATTTGTCAAAATGGGTGCCACTAATGGAGCAATAAAGGCAATTGTACCCCCTATTTAAGGAGAAAACTCTTTGTGCCAACAACATTACAATTTACTTTTTCCAGTAAAATCGACTACATAACTTTCTATATTAGGGAAGCAAAACTGTTTTTATTATTTTTAAATCCCTTTTGAAAATGTTGTTAAACAATATACAGGTACTAGTGTTGCGGTACTCAAGCCCTGACTTGAAGGCATCCAGGCTGGTCTTGTCTGAGCAGACCTCTTACTTGAGCTCAGACTCAAGTGGTCAGGACTCAAAGATGCAACATCAGTCCAGGTAATCTTGGCCAATTAATTTGCTCACCACAAAGACAGAAATTTTGCAGGATAGAGTTTGGATGTCACTAGAAAGGCACCTTCAGGTCAATTTTCACTATGTTATATACAGTAGATCCATGTGGCTTTGGGAAATGCAACCAAGATACAATAGCTAACAGTGCACAAAGAAGACCTCCAACAAAACGTCAGGGGTTGTGAATTTTGCAACCCTCCCTCTAGCTGTAATTGTGAGGTTCATGTGTGGTGCAGTCAGAGTCAGAAGACCAGTTTATTATAAAACAGTCTACTTATTATTATACATTTTATGAATTAACTGACTTAAGTAATTTTGATAGACTACATCTTTTCCCTGGACTTTATTCAGACATACCTACGTATATTTTTTCCAGTTTTGAATTATATTCTATCATATAAATAATATTTACTTATTCTAATAGTATACAAAATCTTTAATGACCCTAATTGATTTAGGGACACATCCTGATCTTTTCTTACAACAGACTGTTCACCCTGTTCATAGTCTCATTATTAACTTGAGACTCAGAAAGTTGTACTTCATCATCATCATCAATAATATTAATATTTTTCTATTTGTATTTGAGCACCTAATAAATTTAACATTTCTTTTGGAAATTTTACCATTTTAATGACTATGCTACCTGTACAGCTGTGTCTCTGCTCATTGCATGCCAAATGTTTTGTTACTTTGCATATTCAGAATATATAATTTGTACAGTAATAGAGTCATGATATAAATTATACTGAGTTTCTGACTGCAACTAGCCATTTGACTAACATGATGGCCCACTGTCCCCGGCAGTACCCATAGATCACGTGAGCACCTTTGCTGCTGAAACTATGAAAACCAAAAGATTGATGTATCAGTAATATATCCCCAGTTACCCCATATAAACATCCAACTTTATCTGATTGGCACCAATAAAACAGTCCTCCACTTTGGAAAAACTGTGATCAGTCTGATAAAGCAATTGAGACTTGCAACTGGATTTAAAACGCCAAGGATATCAACTTACAAGAGGTGAACTAAGATTTGAACTTCAAAAGCTTCAACTATTTGGACTTTGACTTAGATAAGAAAAAAATGGACATGACTAGAGTGCTGACAGGTGCAGTAGTGATCTGATTTCTGAGTTATTAGGCAGTGACAAGTTAATGGAGATTAGTTTCTAGAAAGTCAGCTGTTAAATTCATCTAACCTTCTGAAATTTTCTATTTGAACAAAATTCTCCACAGGGACACCTGTTATTGCTAAAAATAAACAACAAAGGGTTGGTATCAGATTCTGCTTCAAAAAAATTACAATTTCTCTGCTTGAAGCTAATGATCTCCTCCACACAGTTTTCTATATATCCAGCACTTAAAACAAGTTGACAAAATCTCTCATTTCACGCAACTACTGTTCCTTTGCCCAGACATTTTCCTTCAACACAGGCAACTACTTGTATCTTTACACTGGTAACAACTGAACAGACAGTCCTTCCTTCTAGTCTAAAAAAATGCTTGCCATATGTATTTTTTTTCACAGGTGGAAAAATAAATATTTATTGCCAGCTTAACCACTCCCACCCCCAGCAAATCCAGGTAGAACTCTGTTTAATATCATAGTAGCAATATTGATGTTCATAGTCAACATGTGCAGCATTATCATCATGATCATGACCAATTTTTGGAAATATCTATGAGTCCAATTTCCACCTAGGGCTCAGAAATCTTTTTTTCTGAGATTATGAGCTTAATGAACATTCACTGGCTGTCTGACTTTTATTGGAGTACCGTTATAATTATGACCTTCATTATTATAATTATCTCCATTACCATTCAATCATCAGAAGTCTGTTCAAGCAATCTTCACCACAACCCACAAATTCATGATCTTCTATACAAATGAAATTAAAGTATGTTTCATACTTTCTGTATAAGCTGATATAAACCTATTTGCAATAACGTTTGAACAAAAGGTTCTATGGGCAACCACACAATTTTCCTCCAATAATATTGTTAAGATTTATACCTGGATTAAAAGGGCAATCACAGGACATGCGGCGAATTTCTTTGTTGACTCTTTTCTTCCTAAAATGGTGTATAAAATTGAAAAATATTGAAAATATGATTAAAATATCAGTGGCAAATAGGATTTAAGAAAGATGCTACTGCATATGATATCATTGTTTGATGATATGATTATTTTACATTTTATAGAAACAACTGGATATGTTTACCACACTTGTGCCACAGATAAATGATTTTTGAGGCCTAAATGGATGTATAAATCCAAATTTACAGCTTCTATTCCAATTAGCAAGTCACAAATTTGGCAAAAGCTTGACAAATAATTGTAACAGTTTGTTCATTTTGCAGTTACAAATTCAGCACAGCTTATAGTTTTTTAGTTTGATATACTTTTACCAGTGATTCACATTTACATGACTAGAAAATTATTTTCAAGTAGGAATTAAAGAGCATATTAAGGAATTTGATCTTTCTTTAAAATAATAATTTTATGGCCTACAGTACATCAGGGAATTAATGGAACAGTATATACCGTATGTCTTGTTAAAAGATAGCAAATAATTTAGACAGCTTTTACTTACTTATTTCCAAGATAGATATTCTCGCACAACAATTCAAATGTTGGGTAACTTTCATCACTAGTTGCAGTGTTATCACATTCAACCTAATGATAGAAAACATAATACATAATAAAAAAAAAATCAAACATCAAACATAGCTGAAGTCAAGTGAGGAGATTGGTAACTATTGTAAAAACCTGTTCAAATATGGAACACTTTATATATACCTTTTCCAGATGACTGTTCATTTGGCTTTGGGATATATCAGAAAAGAAAGAAAAACAGAAATGTTAAAAATTAATAGAAATTTTGTAAATTATGAAAAGGTAAAGATATCTTTATTTATACTGGATATGCATATTGGCTGCCTGAAGTATTCTCTCTAGAGATCTAGTAAGGGCCACCCTTGTGATTCGAGCAGTTCTACAGGAGGAAACCAGAGTAACAAGAGAAAACCTGCAAAGCATGGCAGAGTCAAACTTGACAACACTCTTCTCACATGTATTTAGGGTAACTTTTATCTGAAAACTGCACAGAGCCAGGAACTGAACCCTATCAAGTAATCATTTTTTAGAAAGTAATATAATAAATTTTTGAAAGTACATGTACTCTAATCAGTAATACTTAAATTTGAACTTTTGTATTTTTAGATCATTTTATAAAAAATTCATAATGAAACTGCTGAGCCTATTTATCAGCTACACCAGCAAAATATTCTTAAGCCCTGCAAAATTGTACTTAAACCGTGAGCAGAAGTGTAAAATGTGAAGTGTGAAATGTGAGAAAGCCAAAAAAACTGACATTGCAACAGTACATTTTTGCAATTTTATCTCAGGTTACTCACGGTCTGTCTCTAGAAAATGATTGTTGACTTACAAACCTTTACCTTAATTTTGGTTGTTTTGAAACTGTACAATACATCAGGCCAACACTTGCAATGAACACAAAATTCAATCAAAAATAAAAATAGACAGAAAATCCAACGTCTCAACGACGTTTTAAACCTTGTAATAAGATTATTTCGTAGACTTGGGGCACACATATTCGAAATACCGTACTCGACTACGGCTTCCATGTAGTTTCCATGCAAACAAGTAAACAGTTTGTATGCACCGATAAGACAATTCTTTTATTTCAGCCAAAAAAAGTTTGAAATTACGCCAGGATTTAAAGGGAAAGCTCGATAGCCCATTTTTGTTTTCTGTCCACGTACAGATGTCTTATCTGTAGGAACACCTGCAGGGACATACAGACCACAGAAATTACTGTAAGATCAACTTCTACAACGAGCAAAAATTCTGGACAACGCCTGGCTTTAAATGGTACAAATTAATTACAATCTCACTCCCATTTTAAAGGTGCGGAAATAAACAAACCATCACGCTCGACGTATTTGGTCCTTGCACTGTCGCAATGGTCGAGTGTTGCATGGAATTGAGCTGTACTTTCCACATTACAATCTCTGTGTGTCCGGTCACCAAGCCACAGTTTCTTCAAATGTTTCACTTGAAGGGAAACGGCAGCTACCAGCTTACAAAATACATCTTGCGAGGTTGTGTAGTCATCTTTCACCTAAATTTATCTGGGGTTGATATATTCCAAGCGAGTAACATGAAATAGAAGTGTTCAGCGAAGGCTGAAATGTCTAGAAATATACAGTTATTAATTTATGCCGCTTCACTTTCCCTATTTTGTTTAGGACGAGTGTCCAAGCGATGCCAATTGTGCTCAAATCCCAACACAAACCTTGAGTATTCGAAGAAGCTTTCGAATATGTAAGAAATTTCTACTTCTGATTAAATTATATACACGTGTGAAAAATTCTCTATTACCTTACCTTCTCTCAAGGCTCTCGTTGGTACCCTGAAATTCACTATCCTTTGCCAAATTCAATTCCATTTTAATGATCAATGGTACACTGGAGACCTATGAAATTATGACTCGAATCTGAGGATTGCCCAACCGAAACCCGAGACAACCTTCCAATAATAAATGTGAATGGAAATTTACTAGCGTGCCGCCCCCAAGCGATTTGAAAGCACGAAAATTATAACTACATGCACATGCTGACAATGAATTCTCTATAGTCAGTGCGTCCCCACATAAAATTACAAAGCGATAAAGGTCCACCACTCTTCTCCTGAAGAGAAATATCACTTTCAAGCAGTGAAAACTCAACTACAAATAATTTTAAACCGACAACTTCATGTAGCCAGTCGGAAGTGACTATGCAAACACACGCATGAAATTGGCACAGAAATTTTGCGGAAACGGACTCACTGTGCAGCATCATAAAACATCCGGGATATTCTGTTTGGGTGTAATGTAATTGGTTCATTGCCAGTTTGCGTACGTTTTTGTATGTAATTGTTCCAGGCGACGCTGGAAAGGGTTTGACGAATACATTCTGTTTTTTCCCTGATTCGTAGTAGCATCGTTGCCAAAATGCGCGAGTCGTCTTCAAAACCCATTAGTCAATGGCTCAAGAAAACGCAATGTCTTTGAATGTAATGAAGACGCCCCAAGGACTTAGTTTTGCTCTTTTATATTGGCGCGAGCGTTAGCTAACAGGAATTTTCAAACTTACTTTACAAAGAACGAAAAAAAATCGTTCATTCTCCAAGCCTTTAAAACAAGTTGTAGTACATGTCTTATCGCGGGTGTCGCCTCATGTTATGTCCGATAGAGGGCATCTATATTTTGTAAACAGCACTTAAAAACTACCATTAGTACCATTACATTGCACTGGATTGCTTCGAAAACATAACTAAGTAAGCTGAAGCTAATAAATGCACAAATGAAATTGTAACGTATTAAATATTATTGTATTATGTATTATGTATTGTATTATGTAACGTATTAAATGTTATTTTACTTCGTCTACCTGCCGAAGATATCAAGCAAAAAAGGCAAAGTTTTGCATTTGTGGTGTCGGATCAAAACTATCGATCCGCCGTAGAAAACGGTGAAAGACAATCATACGGTCACGCAAACATGCGCAAAGTCATGGAGGGAGACTTGCGGCAGTGTTTATATTTAATACTCTGGCATTTATTTTTCCTGGCTGAAATGACAGTATTCATGTTTCGATAATTATTTGTTCTGGAACTTTTATTTAATTTTCTATTTTTTGTTCTCCATCTCTGATAAATTCGTATATCCAAGAGAATGACGTACTTTCACTTCCACTTAAGTTTCGTCCACACGATTGGATTTTCGAAAGTTTCCGATTAAAAACATACTTGAGTGCTTAAAATTGATTGCTTTGGCTGTGATGTCTCGTGTTGACGAACATTCACTAATTTGAGTATTAACTACGCAAATTCCTAGTTTACTGGTTTAATCTGCGGTAAAACAATAATATCCCTACTTAGACTGAATTTAGGAAGGTCGCTTGGCAGGTCGCTAAGTTTATTTATTTATTATTTATTTATCTAAGCTTAATTACCCACAATTGTCTTCCAGGGAAATCTTTTTAAAACTTGAACTACAACTAATAAATCTATTTATGATAAAGTATCTATTTACATATTTTTATGTACAATTCTTAGAGAGGTAGATATGGCGTAAAGCTCTTTCCAGAAGCATATTTGCATACATATCTGCCAAATGACTCGAAATTTCTCTTCCAGGCTAAACCAACAACTGCAAAAATCATCATGGCAACACACCCATCAGTGCATTTAAAAATCTATGCAGGTAAAACACATAAAGCAGAATCCATATGACCATAGTTAGAGACAGTGCCCAGAAGCGAGGGGGTAGTTGCCACTCCTAACGAATTTCGTCAGCACCATTTGTCACCAAAGAGTGTTTTTTTAATTGTTTTGTTTTTTTATATTTTCAAATCATTTTCACACACAACTTCTCCTACTTCATTGGCTCAAAGTGTCATTGTTCATTCAACCTCTCAGTGTATTATGCCGATGTTTCAAACATTTTCTTCGAAATATCACTTTATCTAGAAAAGTTTCATGAAATTAGGCTTAGCAATGGTTTGTGATGATTTTGTTTAATTCCGTTGCTATGGGCTTTTTAAGCCTAAAATTTAGAAACACTGGATAAAAATTCCCTGGCTAAACCAGAGATCGTCTCCTTCACTGAATCTGAATTAAGGGCTGCCATCACAACCGGTTTGGGATCTCTCACGAAAAAGTTCCCATTCGGAAAACATCTCTTGCAACCCGAGCAAAAGTTTTTTAAAAAAGCTTTCATGGGGAGATGCCGTGATAAACTAGGAAGGCAGAGCTATTCAAGAGGTTCGAAAGGTTTCATGCCATATCGGAATTAATTTATCGATCGCAAAGGCTCTGACTGAGAGATATATAAACCAGGTGCTCGTTCAATTTCAAATGGTTAAAGATCAAATTACCGTACTCGACAAAGGTTATCTCTTCACATCGTTCTATGATGGGATATTTTCCTCAAAAATAGTTCATTGGTGTTTGATCCTAAAAATAGTTTATGGGTGTCTGATCCTAAACATAATTCATTGGCTACCGTGCGTAGGCAGTACGGTAGTTTTTGAAAGTAAACGACGTGAATATATTTGGGAGGCGTGAGATCAAATTGAAAATAAAAAAAAATAACATCACTGGTGAAGAAGGTCGCAACAATAGGGATTAAAAAGACTAATCCTTCAAGTATTAATCCTTTATGAAAACGTAAAAGCGCTTAATTTGGGATTTTGCTCTAGCAGATGAAATGGAGACGTCACTGACATTGAGCATTGTGTAAGTTTGGTTGTATAAATCCATGACCCTTTCTAGTCCCAGTTTTGGCATATCTATTGTTCTCAGTTCCCTTGCAGTGGGTGTCCACGCGATCCTCCTCGTTAAACCAGCGGGCGTAAACATTTGTTCAGTTTTGACGGAAATTTTTAGGAAACGAAGAAAATTTGAAGGAAATAACATTTTGAAGGAAAATTGAAGGATTTTTTTAGAATTTGGCGGGAATTTAATGCAAATTTGAAAGTAATTGTACTTTTTAGGAGTTTTCTTTCCAAAGCAGCAGTGCAACAGTGTGATTAGTTATCTCTTGCTCAATTTGCGTGTTCCAAGCCGTGCGGCACTGCCTCGACAGGCGTGCCGCACCGTTTGGCAATGCTCGGCTCGGCTGCGCTAAAAAATGCTGTTTCTAAGCGGTTCCGAGCCGTGCCAGCGCTGCCACGGTTCGACACGTACGATGCAGCTTATATTAAAACATGGCCCAAGGAATCCACGCCTCCAGTTCTCTTTCTGCACCCTTCCCTCACAAAAAGTCCTCACTACGGGCCTGATTTAGAATTACAAAGACCTTCACCGACCTTTTAATAAAAGTGACATGTTATTGCTTATGAGGTTACTTGTTTGAAGTTTGGATTCTATTGGCATTTCCTCAAATTTAGTAGAGGCTAACACCACATCAGATTTAACTCTCTTCAGTCAAAGCTTCCCCTGACGAGTAAAATCGTTTGGTGCTTGCCAGATTGAAATAACAGAACTGGAGTCTGATTTGCACAGGAAACATTTGGCCTTATTTTTTAAACGAGTGGAATCCGTTATGCATTTGTACGTTATGACTGTGCCCACGGACTCGCGTGACCTACACTTTGAACCAGCAACTTTCTCGTGACTGGTAGAATTACCTTTTCCCAAGTATCTTATTTTTGGAATGTTTTAATGTCTCTTTTGGTTTCGCTCCACTGAGGAAATTTGCATTTTTGGGTGGACGTTAAAGAACAAAGAGTCAAAGCTTCCAAAGTTAAGTAGAGTTCAATTAGGAAGCAAGAGCACCGAGAGGCAAAAACTTGACAAAACGAAAGACGGTTGAACTGAGATGAATGGTTTCACAACAAACCTCACAAAATCTGAGGCAAAGGCTTTGGAGGAATTTAAAGGAAAATTAAGAAAAGAAGCTTTTTCTGATGAGGTAAACGAAGACTAAACATTTGTGAGTGTATTTAAGTATTCCTTTCAAGGGGTCATAACACATACACATGACACATCCACGTCGACACGTCTATGTCAGAGAGACGACGAAGAAGTTTAACCTGTGGGCTTAAAATCTCAGCGTTACTACTCAAATTCACCATATTTTTGTACTCTCATTTTCAGGTGTCGTGAGTAAATTGTGCATTCTGAGGAAATTATTTCGTTAACATTCCAACAGATAATTTATTCTATTTTGGGTGACGATCTAGAGCAAGACGTCGATATCTCTTGTTGCCACCTGTTGACCGCTAGGAGCGTTTTTTTTAGAAGCAGTTTGCTTAATCCAAAACATAAGTCCAAACTGCCTGATTATAGTGGAAAGTGTATTTAAATTTAGACCCCAACTGGTAGGACGTACATGTATTCCTAAATTAACTGACTTCACTACAAAGTCCGAAGTGTATTCTTCAGATTATACTGTTTCATAATTAATCGTCATTAAGACTAGAGGCACTTTAAGTTGAGGTCTTAATATAGTTTTTCAGTGACGTTGATTGTTGAGTGCATCTTTCCTTTGTCCTTGTTCAAATTCATTCCGCTAAAATGAGTATCGTTTTGCAATGGTACGAGATCTATTTACAGGAGTTTGTTGCATACATAAGCAGTATTACGAACTTAATGTGATGTAATCTGACACTCCAGAAGTTCACACTATCAAGGATTTCGTGGGAACTATTTTTCGTACAAAGAGCTTTGTAATGCAGCATCCCTAAATATCTTGATGAATTGAAAAAAACATATATTTCCTCATTCTTTTCATCTTATGTCCTACAAGAAGCTCAAAAAGATTTGAAGTTCTTTGTATGTTTCTGAAATAGAATTGAAACACTGCACATCCATTCTCGTGGATAGCATTAAATTATCGTCAGAATATCTGGTACACCTCGCCTCCAATCCCTGTAGGCTGGATAGTTCATGTTTGTTTAAAATCCCTCTACAGGCCATGACTGAAGCATTTTACCTCCATGGTACAAATTTAAAATATCACAGCTATTATTAGGCATATAACTGATCACTGGAGAGAGAGAACTATTATAGCAACAAGAAATTGTAATCATGTCATGTAACTTCAGATATTAAAAGCTATCCAGGCTTTTGACAACCAACCCCAGATGTGCAAAGCCAGGGGACAGCCAGCAATCTTGGCAGCAGAGGTTTTAAAAAGATTGAGCATTTCTTGGGATACTTATTTGGGCTGGGTTTTGACTTCCAGTAAAAGTGCTATATCAGGAGGGAGAAAGAATGATATGGAACTTATTTAAACCATATTAGTCCTTTCTAATTCACTTCTAGTCCAACCTTGTTTACAGTTACTTTCCAGACCAATGGAAATGGATATGATCAAACTCAGTCCAAAGCAAGTCCAAATCCAATCCATATGTGTTTACACTAAGGAAATTTCAGTCTAAATCCAATCCAGGCCTGCTGAATTCACCTTATGAGTGTATTATTTATGTGAATTCTAACCTTTCTAGCTCGACATGAATTACTATGAACTAAAATTATAATACACCATAACATGCATATCAGAAATAAGAGTGAAAATTTAGATTTAACTTACCAGACATTACTAGTAATTGTGGTTCAAATTGATAACAAAACACTATAAACAAAAAAAAATTTAATTTTGTGATCAAAACTTTACCATCATTAACTTCTGAATTGGCAATTTTTGTTTTGCTAATCATATTTATAAAATAGGTGGTGCCTTAGGTAACTGGTGATTGGTCAACTACCATGTTTGCATTAGGCTATGTAAATATAGTTCGGGAGCCACTATTATTCTCCACAATATATTACTCTATTGCATGTCATCACACACCAACCTGACTGCAAGAAGAATTTATGGTTTGATAACATTTATGAACAATGTTATTTTCCTGTTTATTTTACGTATTTTGTTCAAGTTATTTTATAAAAGAAATAGAAACAGTTTGGCCTTGTTTTCATCATCATGCAAACACTCTAAAGAGTTTGGGAGAACTCTCCAACAGGTGTGTAAGTCGTTGACATTTTGTCTTGGGCTCACACAACAGCTGTCGAGTTTTCATAAACTCTTACCTGTGTTTGCATATCAGGCTAAGATAACATGAAAAAATGCTACAACCCCAATTTTTTAATATTTACTGAAATTTAATTTTTTCTGGGTTTTTTAGCAAACGTTACTTCGATTTCTAAGAGCAAGAGAGTTCAATGTAGAGGGTGCACACAGGTATTGTTGATAAAAAATTAACAAGTGATAACACTGCTGAAGTCAACTGAAAAAGTTGACCCCAGTGGGATTTGAACTTGCACCTTCAGGAAGCTGGTCCGCCGCTCTACCTGTTGAGCTATTGAGTCTACAGGGATTGGAGGCGAGTTATTATCCAATTTAAGTGCACGAGATATTCTTGTGACAACTTAACGCTATCCACGGATGGATGTGCAGTGTTTCAATTCTATTTCTCACCTCCAATCCCTGTAGACTCATTAGCTCAACAGGTAGAGCGGCGGACCAGCTTCCTGAAGGTGCGAGTTCAAATCCCGTCCGTGTCAACTTTTTCAGCTGACTTCAGCAGCGTAGGTTAATTATGAATTTATTGTTTCATATTACCCTGAGGATGGTTCTGAAATAGAAGTGGAATAGGATATTCCAATAGGAAATTTATTATCCTGTAGGAATTCTTATAGGATCCTATAGGGATTTAGGATAATTTCTGATAGGAATTCCTACAGGAATTCCAATTGAATTTTTTCATAAGAATTTGACTGCCTAACATCTTTTAATTACTGTAGTTTGAGTAATTTTGTTTGACATCAAGTTACTGTATTAGTCAGTTTAGACATTTTAAGTGTTGTTATGCCAATAGGCTGTTGGTAAAAAGATAACTTCCACACCTAGATATGTGTAATAAGATAGCAATAGGAATAAATCTAATATTAATATTATTTAATATTTTTTAGACAATACATGGCTACATGGGAATGGAGAAGAAATAATGACATTGACAATATATTAACAACCCCTGTATGTTTGGTCATTAAACACCATAATTGCCTGTCTTATTTTTACCATCTTATAACTGTCCATCCACTCCATACATCTATTTATCCATCCATCCAACCATCCATTACCACTTCTCTCACCAGCCACTCACCTAATTACCTCTTTCCAGCCACTTACTCACTTGCTCACCCACCTACCTATCTTTACTTTACTTTTCATTATTTTTGTTAAATTTGTGGGCTTGGTAATACTTGTTTTCACTTGTAAATATATTTGCTTGGTTGTTATCCTTTGAAGTATTTTCTTCATGCAATGCAGTAGTTTCTTCTGATTATTAATACTAATTGATATTTGCCATTTTATTTATTTTTATTTAGAGGCCACTGGATGAAAAACTGAAAAATGTAAATACAAATGTTATTTTGTAATAAAAAAGGAATTGCCAGTTGGAAATATCTCGGTATTCTTCTCTTAATCTTAACAACTGCCAATAACTAATTTTCTAGATATTATCTTACGGGTTTCACAAGTTTGACAAAGAGGGACGTCCATGTTACATAGAAAAGACAGGAAGGGCAGATATTAATGCTCTCCTGAAGGTACGTCAGTTACCATTTGAAACAATTTCTGATTAAGGAGATAGCTTTTAACCCTTTCACACACAGGGCTCATCTGTGAAACAAGTAAAATTGCCTGATGTTAGTCAGAGTAAAATGCTAAAATGTGCCCTTGCCCATAATGGGCTAATCTCATCACAGTGAGTTATTATTTTATTCAAGCTACTGTCAGACAATTTTACTGGCCAAAGGAAGATACCTGGGTAAGCTGTATTTGTATTTAATAATATTTACCCAGGATAATCTTATCAGTATTTACATATACTGTTATCACTAAGAGTCCTGCCTTATTATTAAGATTTAAATACATATGTATATAAAAATTTAAATAGTATGATTAAAAAAGTGAATAATATTTGGCTATCTTACTTTTAAAATCACCCAAGCTTTGAAGACTTTGTATTGTAATAGAGGGACTATTACATACAACAGCTCCCATATGATAAAAACCTTTTCTTCCTACTTCTAGCTTTACTTTAGGTAGTGAAATAATATAATTATTATTTCTAGTGTTATGATCATGATTTATCATTGTAAAATAACTGCTAAAGGGTTCATAAAAATAATTATTAAGTGATTCATAAACAAGAATACAAGTATGCTGTTTAATAAGGTCATGAATATCAGGCAACCAAGGAGTGTTTAAAACAGTCTTAGCAGATCCTATGATGATATTTACAGTTTGGATGTTAAATTAAATGGAGTATGATAATAAATTAATTTACTACAATCTGGGTAATTGACAATTATGGACATGAATATTTTTTGTGTGATTACTGTACCATGATTTTGCCAGTCATATAATTGCCAACATATCTGATAGAAGATCTTTTCAAGTGGAATTTATACCAATTGACTCTACTTCAATGACATGCATATGTTCTGTTGTTCAAAGCTTTGGTACATTAACCAGCAGATAAGTCCTAATGCATAAATATGTTTATCAATGAACTTAGCAACCACATGTGAGTATTATCAAGCAGGATTGTCCCTATTCAGTGAATAAAATTTAAAGTCAGTTGTTGAATGCAAGGAAAAGGTTGTTCACTGCTTAGGACTTAACCTGCTGATACCAGTAAGCTATCCAGACTTTCAACAATGGACCCCTAATGCTTGGTGCCACAGGTTATCTCTGTTGACATTATCCTGCCACTGCTGACCATTGTTTTATGAAAAATTAAAGGTTAAACAAAAGCAGATCTCACAATTATGTTCACCTTTTGTTTAAGCTACCAGAAGACCAGGTCATTAAATGGCATGTTTGGAACACAGAGAAACAAATTGAGCAAATGAAACTAAAGTCTGAAGAATTAGTAAGTGCATCAGTGAACTGCAGTTTATTGTAAACACACAGTATATTTATGTTACATTATAAAGCATCTGTTATTCTCAGTTATATTTTTGCTTCCTTTAATTTGTTTTATTTCAGAATAAGGAAATTACCACATTGGTTCACATTCATGACCTTGGTGGGGCAACCTTGAAATTGAGGTAGGATAGCAAAAAAGGGAGACAGAAAGGGAAGGAGAATGGGCAGGAAGTAAAGGAAAGCTAAGCAAAGCAAAGAAGATGTATTCTAAGGAAAGGGAAAGAGGAAAGGAAGGGAAATGAATGGAAGGAAAAGAAAGGAAAGGGAAAGGATTGAAGGAAGGAAGGAAAAAAGAAAATAAGGAGTGAAGATAGGAAGAAAGATAATAAGATAGGAAGGAGGAATGGAAGAAAAAAGGAAAAAAGGAAATAACTATGTAAATAAAACAAATACAAAAACAGGTAACGAATAAAGAAAAACTAGAAAAACACGTATAGAAATATACGAAACAAATACGAAAATCGAAAACAAATGGATAAAAAGACATAAAAGGAAAGAAAAATTAAGATAAGGAAAAGATACAAGAAAAAATGATATTAAATTCAATTTGGTACACAATTCCACATGTTAAATTAAGAAAAATCTTGCTTATATTGTAGGAAAGCTTTAAATCTTTTTACTCGTCTTACTAAACTGGACCAAGAATATTATCCGGAAAGAATGGGCAAGGTCTGTATACAGTGTGATTGTTAGAAATGAATCAACTGTGCTTGAAAAATGATTTGAAGAGTATCGAAATTATCCATTCATCTTTTAGTCAGATGAGTCTTGCATGATCGAGGCTATGCAAAAACGGATTGTGTCCACGAACGAAGACCCCTTTCGTTCGATTTTGTGATCCTATAGCCGCGCTTGCTGTTACAGCCCATATCGCATATCTACATACCTAATGAGTGTTAATCAATTTTTTTATGTAAAGAATAAAATACATAATGTTTACTTTCTTTCTATTAGGTCTTCATCATAAACACACCTTGGTGAGTTACTTCAGCAAATTCATAGTTGTCCATAATTATGATCGATCTTGTTCCCCTCTGTGGACTGCATACTAGGTGCATTATTCTTTTCATTGATGATCTGTCAGACAATGCACACGTACGTACAAATGCAACACACTCTTACAACCGTCAGTAGTCACATCCATGATATTTATATGACATAATAGCATGTATCATACTGTAAAAACTAACGGCCTGATTCAGTTATTACACGTTACATGTGTCATGGCTGACGCTGCAGTACGTATGCTGATGACATATGTGACTGAACGAATTTAGGTTTCATTTCTGTGAACCTGTGATCGCTGTCTGTCCGATATCACAAGCCCGTGACGCAATTGCGTTCTGCATGGGTCATGGCATCGTGGTTATGTAAGAGGATTGTTTATGTAAGTCCTCCATTCACCGAAAATTGACAGCTTCTGAATCTTTGAATTATTCAGAGTATCATCTTTCAATTTTTCCTTGAATAAAACAGATGAGAAACCTTCATAAGTGGGTGATGTCAGTTTCTCTGTTGTTTATTTAGTTATAAATGACCCAAATTGTATTTGTTTTTACAGGCAATTTTAAAAACACACGAGTCCAATTAATTCCAAATTGAAAGAGAAATCATAGGAGTACTATGACAAAAGTTATGATTAAATGAAAAAAGTGAGTGGGAAATGTCACGTGCGAGTATCGAAAACCCCTCGCCATAGAAAATATATTGAAAACTCAGCTTCTCTGCAACTTCTCGAATTTTCCTGTAATTTGGGGGCCAAATTTGGTCGACGCTATATAGTTCACTGGATTTTCGTAGCCCAGTTGGGATGTTTTGTGTAACAAGAAATTGGCACTAAATTACATTTTTTGTCGGTACTCAATATCTTCTTTCATCACTCTGTTACCTTAAAATTTCACTGCTCTAACCGAATCAGAATTGGGACGTTTTTTCAACTACATTAAAAATACCATTAAAAGACTGCTCAAAATGCAAGACTTATTTCAATTTTAATGAGCAGTCGATTAGTTCCGCTCCGCAAGCATCATGTTTTCTGTGTAGTTTCGGTCAAAGTTTTTGTCCTCGAGATTTGCACTGACTTTCCTTTTGACGAACTTATATTTTCTAGGATATTCCCAGCTTTATGGAAAATTGCCAGATCCTTTCTCGACCCGAAGACTCGTGACAAATGCATCGTTTTGAGCTTTATGGAACTGGATCAGCTGTCAGAATATTTCAATGCTGAGGACTTACCGGAAGAGTATGGAGGGACCTGTCGGTGTGAAAATAGATGTCTGCCGGAGGTTCCAAAGCACATGGTAACGAAATGTTTTGTTTCCTGTTATTTTCTTTTGTGTCAACAGCCACAATGGCGTAGCGAAGGAGGAGGATCCAGGGGCCCAAACTGTCATTGCTATCACAAAAAGTCTTAAGAACGTGAAAGATTATGTTTTACACTAAACCTCCCATAAATGCGATATTCGACCCTAAACTCTTCAAGAGAAAGTGCTGCTAATGCCCTTGGGTAGACAAAAGACCCCACTTCGTAAAGCCCAAACAGGGGGAGCAAGTTACCGCAAGTTAACTTGGGACGGCTTGCGCTGACTTTCGCCATGCTTTCGCAAGGCAAACGGTTGCCCAAGTCCTCGCAATTTATGTTTCCTGCTCAAGATAAGATCTTTAGTGTATAAATATAGTGAAATTAAATATTATAATTCTGCCACAGTGGCTCAAACGTATCAGCAATTATTCCTTCGCTTTATCCCTTAGACTACTTCTATGCCCACGTTGAACTTTGATACCAAAACGCCGCACTGGTGCAGTTTCTATGGTAATTGAACACGAAAGAGTTCCATCGACTCATGTTTCGTGTTCAGACGACTCGGAAGTCGAAACTTGCGATGAAATGTGAACAAGCTCAAATTATAACTATGTTAAACTTGTGGAACGCCACATTTTATTTTGTCACTAAACTTTCGACCTGTTGACTCAGAACTTCATCAGAGCGATTGCCAACGGGCCGTTGGCTCACGTCATATATTCGAACACCTCTTAGAAATCACGCAAGAAAACAAACACTCTAATTTTTAAGAGGTGTTTCGAATATATGACGTGAGCCAACTGGCCGTTGGCAATTGTTCTGATGAAGTCCTGAGTCAACAGGTCGGAAGCTTAGCGATAAAATAAAACGTGGTGTTCTACAAGCTTAACATAGTTATCAAATTATCACTATGCAAAACTTCAAAGAATTGATCAAGTTCAAATTAGTCGCAAGCTAACGCAAATTATCGCAAG
This sequence comes from Nanipora kamurai, assembly GCA_036872915.1. Taxonomy (NCBI): domain Eukaryota; kingdom Metazoa; phylum Cnidaria; class Anthozoa; order Scleralcyonacea; family Helioporidae; genus Nanipora; species Nanipora kamurai. The sequence goes on along the minus strand of JBAHVQ010071398.1, from coordinate 4,707 downwards.
TCATCTCAAGTTGGCGGTCAAACGAGACAGAGGTGACTTACGTCATCGTTTGATTCGGGCTTAAGATTGTACCTAACACGAAATAGATAAATCTTATTCCAAAGTGCCGGCCACCTGTCATAACTATTAGGGCTAATTGAGACATGTGGCCTAAAGGCTAATTGACACAGATGGCCATCATCTCAGTTGTTGTACAGCTTATGTTCTTTTTTCCTATTTTCATTTTACAAGAAACGCGAACTAACGGGAAGTTCTGTTTTCAGCTTTTATCCGAGGAGGAACCCGAATTAACGGAAGAAAGTATAGGTGAGCAGCCAAAGTATCGTGTGTTCCATTCAAACTTATTTGAAAGCAATCCATGTTGTCATATTGTCCTGACTCTCTTAAATGTTGCTGCTCAAGCAATGATCCTGTAGTCAATTGAGAATATTTGTTTTTTATTATGATCGACATTTAGCGGCCAGAAAAATATTCTCAAAGAAGGTCGAATGCAAAGGAAATAACGAGACGTTAGGATGGTTTTATAAGATATCAAGGTACACGAGAGGCATTCTGTTCAAATGTGTGTGTTTAATATCTTCCGTAAAAATAGTCACTTCTGGCTATCATATAAAAGCAGAATAATACGTACGTTGTGTTGATCGACGTGTATAAAGTCAAATAGGGTTAGGAACTGCCAAGAATTTAAAATAGCAAAATTATTATTTCCAGTCCAAGGACTGGAAAAAACTGTTCAAGTCCTCTGCTCAGTACTTCCCTGGTATTTTAAGCTCGCTCACGTGGTATAATTCAGCGTGTCTGATTGAACAATTTCCTCATGAATTATTAATGAGTTTGAGAATGTAATTTATTCTTTGGCCTACCCACTGCAAAGTAGATACTTACTTGATAATGTAGTTTTATTACGTTCTTTTTTTTAGTAAAGATATCAAATTTGGGGTTAAATTTCTTAAACACTGTGAAAGTGGCGAAGACAGTGGAATCAGGAAGGAAGAATGGGTTGTAAAACCAGGCCATCCGTTGCATTCAGCAAAACCAAATATCGGGTAAGAATCAGGAACAGCAGAGGGGAAAAAGGAGGAAGTGGTATCATGAAAGAATTTTTAATGAAAGGGAAGGCGGTTGAAAAGGAGGAGAGAGTAGTCGAAGAGGACATAAAGTGGAAGAATTTAGCCCTATAGCCAGAATTACAAATATGGACCTCGCAAACAGCATTAAGTCAATGCTCGCATAATTGAAATAAAACAAAGTGCAATTAAAATCTTATAACATGCGATGAGGTACAGCTTCAGAAGTGAAGTCTTTTTGAAATGTTAATTACACTGGTATTCCTTGCACGAACGGTTGAAAACTGTTGAATACCTTTTTACTAAATTAATGTGGGCAAAGTCTTGGGAATTTATCTGTCAAAACTGAATGCGTCAAAGACGCTTGTTTTTTCGCTTTGCGGGTCGTCCCAACGCACCTGGATGCACTCTCAGCTGCAGGCCCGGAACAAGATGAATTTAAAGAGAAAATTGCAGGACTGAAATTTACGAAAACAAGACGAGACGAAGAGAATGTATTGAGAATAGGGGAAATAACAAAACATAATAGAGAAGCAAGAGCCAGGTGGGAGCCGGATATGAAGAATACAAAAAAAAAAAGATGGACTGTTAGTTGGGTGATGCGAGCATAGAGTGATGAGATTAGAGAACAGTCAAGAGAAATAAAGAGTGAGGAAAAAATAACAAACGAGGGGAAGATGAGGAGCGAAAAATGGAGGGGGAAATATGGAAAGAGAATGTGCAAAAGCAGGTTATAAAAAGAAAATATCAAGAGGGATAAGACAACCTGGACATCGGGATAATGGCCTTTTTGAGTTCAGTGGGGGAAAAAGGTGAAAGGAAAACTAAATTATTAGGGCCAGTTATACAAGAGAAATGAGATGAACTAGTACATTTGTTTAAGTAAAAAGCCACATCTCCTATGAGAATCAGCTTATGTAAGACGCGAACATAATTTTTTATACGTCTGTCTTAAATTCATCAATAATTCATGAGTAAAACACAAAGGAAATCACTAGCGAGACTTGGTTTGGATATCTGATGAAGAAATTACATAAATTACGCTAATTTTCCTCTCGATTTTCTCTTCAAATACTGATTCTTTTGAGATGCAATATCGTGCTGTCGAAAGTCGTGTTTCGTCAGGTATCCAAACACCTCGAAGTTTGTTTTCAGCAAACTTCTCGGTGTTTGGATATTCTGATGAAACACTCCTTCTGGTAAATGATATACTACATACAATGGGCAGTTCTTACTGGAGAAGCAAATCATTAAAAATCATTAAAATCAAATCAAGCAAGAAACGCTTAGTACGAGACGTGTACTGGCCCATTTATATTGGAGCACGAAGCTACATCTTGTGTTAGAAGCAGCTTACGTTATGCCTGGACGTTATTTGTGTACTGTTTAGACGAGCGTTTCCAACTGTATGTAAAGCACGTCCTTTGCAAGCTACGTCCTACGTCCCTTGCTTAACTGTTTGCATTACTTAATACTGCTAAATTCGTTTGCGATTGCTCTCGCTGTATATATTTACCTATTTCCAACAGGTTTCATACATGCACCTCTCCTGGTACGTACACTTTAATTTGGGATAACTGTCAGTCGAGGCTGTTATCAAGAACATTAAAGTAAGTATGGGACCGTAACGTAGGTATGCAAGTTATTACTAAAGTAGACACCACGGTTTTCTTTGGTGAATGGCACGCGTTTATTTGTTTCACTCTTTACGCAGGCCTTATTTTCTGTGGCAAAAAGTTGCTTTGGCTTGCATCACCTGCCAGTTTAACTTGAGTTGCGCGGAAAAAGTTTTAGCGGACAATTTTCGTTAGAACATTACACATGCCCAGAATTTTATGCGGGTCTGTATTTGGGATACGATGGCGCGTTAAAGTAATTCCCTTTGTCATTTTTCACGACTTTCAATCGAATTGATTTCATGATAAAAAAGAAGACGAGCATTAACTGGTAACAAGTCGTTACGTAAAAGTTCTACCACGAGGAAATTATTTCACCCGCCATTTTTGAAAGAATTTTATGCCAAATGGAGTACTGAAGAAAATCGTTGCTGGCGCAGAGTAACGCTAAGATGAAATTCACGCTTCTCTTGATAACGGCATGTGACACTACTTTTTAGTAACAGATAAAATATAAGCGGCCGAACCTGCGTTAAATCCATTCTAAACCTCATACAGTTCGAGTGCGAATATTGTATATTACGTACGGTATGATTTATGTTTACCAGCTATTTGGAGGGTAGATGCCATGTAAACCGAGCAATCCTATAGAAGTGTTAATGTAAATTTAAACAATTCCGCATCCGGTTTACAGCAACCAATTAGGCTGCTATTTCTTTGTTTTTCCTTTATGAACTATCAATGTTTAGTATAAATAGTAATACAAGTTTCAATACAGTCCCATCTTCCGAATGTACGTGCCATGTCGTGAATGCGCTTTCATTGTACGATTCTTTTGTCTCTTATTATTTCCACTTTGGTTTTAACCCCGCCCATCCGTTTTATGGCCTGCTTGATCATGACCGGCTGCTGTTTCCTTTTCGTTGCTTGTTTTGTAGATACCACATCATGACGACAGATCATCCAGGACATGAATATGGAAATGGTTCTATTAGACCCAAATCAATTAATGGTACGGAGATCTAGCGCTCTCTCATCTCGGCTGTTTACTGAAATAAGCAACATGCACTTGCTCCACCGAAACTACCGAAACATCCGCGACGTCAGCACTAAAATTCTTGGCCTGTCTAAACGCCAAAAATTCACTTAAGTGATTTTAATTATTGCCTTAGGATTAAATTTACCTTTGATTTTTTCCCTCCCGGTAACCGGAGCTTGATAGTGCACTGTTGGTCGTTACCTCAAACGTCTATTTTCAGGGCTGCATCGCCTGATTCAAATTGATCCCACTAGGTTAAAAAAATGCCAGCAGGAAGAAAAGGTTAATTTCCCATATGGTATCTTAATTGTTACGGTGATAGGGTAAGAAGCTTAGGTTAGAGGTTAACAAGTGACACAAGCACCAGGCTCTTCTAAATCCTATTAGCCCTAATTCTTCATTAGATATAATCTGCTTTTTCTGCTCAGAAGTAACCTTCGTACCCATAGCTAATCGCCTTTTGAACAACGACGTTGTAAATACTAGATAATAGGTAGGGGTTTCTTAATCCATGAATACATGAGATCAAAATGTTCACTAAGTAGTGGTATTAGTGTTTAATAGCTAAGCTTTAGTGAGTTTCGTCGTGTTAACTACTGATCTACACCCCTGACATCATTTGAACTTTTGACTCATTTACACTTTCTTTTGTCAGTTGTTTACGCGACGACTCACCAACAAGTCGCACGTTTACGGTTCCAGCTAAATGTGTAATAAACTGCAATCAGTGAATAGCTTGCTATTCACGAATCTTGGATATAGTTATCGTATATACACTTAGAAACGGGTTAACGAATACTTCGGTCGAATAAGACAGATACATATATATATATATATATGTATATAAATAATATATACAAACGTGTTGATAGCAAGTATCGTGTGTAAAATCACAAATGAAAGAGTGGTCAATGCAAACGCAGAGCGGTATAACAGTAATAATGAAAACACAAGTTACTTCATAAGAACTTTATTACTACAAATT